>OZ020522.1:22920872-23157493 GCA_963971425.1 Bryoerythrophyllum caledonicum | reverse complement strand
AGAGGGGCCGGTTTGCGGGAGGTTATCATTTTGGATGAGTGTCTAAAACCGGTGCAACTTCCCCAAACAAATGATTCTCCCCTCAAATAGTGGGCTTGGTTTGGCACGCTTTAACAATGACAACTGGAAATGGCAGCAAAGAAGTTCGCACCAAGTCAATCAGCTGAAAGCGAAAATACAAATAGCAAAATCCTAAAAGTAAAGAAACTACAACAGTCCAAAGAAGCATTTCATACCCAAGTGGTCGGTGGTCCCAAGCTGGATAAATAAATGGAAAATACCGAATTTATCCCCTACAGGCCCAAGGCAATTGTCACACCAAGAGCACTTCAGAAGAAGAACTCTGGTCCCGAAGGGCCAGCATGAATGAAGTGTCTGTTCCACCACTAAGTCCAAAGCACTTCAAAACGGCTTGTTCTAGTGCAACGAGTAAGGAGGAAAACAAAAGCTGCTATTTCTACCTCAAACCATATGATTTCAATTAACACCTAAAGGACCAGGCCTTGTGCGTCACCAAAACCACCCAAAAACTACCACCCTAAAATGTTCATAATGATTGATCATACGGATCAAAAGATAGATGCATCCAAAGAGTGAAAATTGTATGTTCTATCGTGCCTGGACATGGTCTTCGTAGTGGAACAAACAGACACTTTATTCACGCCGGTCCCCTTCGGGAACCGGCGTTTTTCTTCTGTTGTGCCCGGATTGATTCAACATACTTTGACTCAAGATAATGGCATATTTTTCCATTACACATCGCAAAAGATCAATGGATCTATGTTCTACCTTAAGTTAAGTCATGGCACGCCAATAATTACAAGTTATGGAGGTGTTTACCAAAAGATAAATGGACCTGCAACGAGTAGGGATTCAGAAAGTGGCTCTTTACTTAGGCAAGCAATTTTGTTTTTGAAATAGATAAATAATAGTTGGATCTGACATCCAAACGGTGAATAGAATCATTATGCCGTATTCTAAAAGTAGAACAAATATTTTGAAGAAAGAGTAAAATCCTTATTTCTATGCGTATTTAGTTCCTAAAGGACCGGGCCTTGTGCTTCACCTGAACCACCTTAAAACAACCACTTTGATATGAGGTATTATTAGACTTATTCAAATTAGTTTTTATTATTTTCAACCATTGGATATTTAAGCTAACTACTACGAAAAGGCATCCTAAATGTTTTGTAAAATTTGACCGTACAGATTAAAAGATCAATGCATTTGAAGAGCACAAAATTGTTTTTTCCTAATGTGTCGGACAAGTTCAACATACTTTGACTCAAGATAATGGCAAATTTTTGCATTAAACATTGCATATACACAATAGAGTTATGGTTTGCCTTGTGTTAAATCACTGCACGCCAAAAATCACAAATAATGGAGGTGTTTACGATAAGAAAAATGGACCTGCAATGACTAGGGGTATAGAAAGTGGTTGTTCATTTTGAAAAGCAATTTTCTTTTTTAAATAGAGAAATAATTGTTGGATCTTAAATCCAAATAGTGAATAGAATTATTAAGACTTATTCTAACAAAAGAAAAAAAAATGTAAAATGTAAAACCTTTAATTTCTATGCATTTTTAAGTGAAAACAATGAAGGTTGCCAAGAACATTTCTTCACTACTACTCGCCTCAAGAAAGTGCAATTGTCAACTCTACAGTAGCACTATCCATCTCTATGGTACCTTGCCTAGCTGCCTTTTTGAATGTTTGAAGCACCATAACTTATTCCCTTTAAGTTCCAAAAAAGAAAGAAAGAATTCCCAACAAAGTTAACTTGTATTTCTATTAGCAGTAAAATTTTCAAGAAGTAAGCTTTTAAAATGGTTTTTTAGGAACCTACCCAAAATAGATTTGTCCCCCATAGGGAAAAATTGTCATTTAGGGATTAAGACTAACTAAGTGACGTCCCTACAAAATTTCATAAACTTTGACCACACGGATTAAAAGATTAGTATGTTTGAAGCAAAGAAAACGGTTCATTTCTTCCATGCGTTGAGTGGATCAGCAAACTTAGACTTCACTTGGTGTCAAAAAAAATTTCACTATACAAGGTCTAAAATCCATTACCATTATGTTAAGCATGTTGTTAGCTCCTTATACGCCAATTTTACGAGGTAGAAGAGGGGTGAAGCATATTCAAAACAAATGTACAAAGAGTGGAGGTTCAAAAAATGCCAATTCACGTTTAATTTTTTGTGAACTCAATATGTTTTAGAAATTTGATGATCCAAATGGTCAATAAGAAGATTTACACCACATATTGTTGTGGAAAAAACAAAACATAAAAAGTATGAAGATCTCTACGTTTTATGTGGAAAGAAAGAGGTTTTTCTGGTACCTTGCCCGACAATGTATGACATGTGTGAAAATGTTTGACTTGGGTTAATGTGTTATTTTTCACTAAAGACAAGAACTTTTTTTTTACCATATGAAATGAAATAATATTATTTGCGAGCATTGAAAATCTCACATTCAATAAAGTGTCCTAGCAGAAGTTTTAGGAAGTGCCCGAAGTGCCCACTCTCCCCATTTGAAATTCAAAACCTTATAACCTTTTCAATAAATGTCAGATTCAGGAAAAAAAATTAATTTTCCATTGAGGTTTTAGTAATGCGCATCTAAGATAAAAATTCCAAAGAGGAATGTTAGAAGTTGACACCATAGGAACCTGACCAAACCTTCAAATTGCCATTCTATGACACTTGGTCCTATAGGAGTTTAAAAAAATGGAATTCTAGGTTTGGGGAATAATCCTTGTGATTAGATATTGTCATTAATGACCTTTACAACCTCAAATAACTTTAGTTTCCCTCTAGCCCCAAAAGGACCATGACAATTTCACACAAGAAAACACTTCGAAATTGTTGATTCTAATGCAATGACTAAGGAAGGAACCAAAAAAATGATTTCTAGTTTTGACTATAGGATCTCAAATAAGACTTATTAAGTAACATAGTCACAACATTTCATAAATTTTGACCCCACGGATTGAGAGGTTATTGTGTTTAAAGCAAGGAAAATGGTTCATTTCCTTCATTGCGTTGAGTCGATCAACAGACTTTTGACTTCACTAGGTGTCAAACTTTTGCACTACGCAAGGTCCAAATTCATTATCATCATGTTGATCATGATATTTTTCCTTTGTACATCAATTCTTAGAGGTAGAGAAGAGGTGTAGCATATTCAAAACAACAATTGTGAAAGGGGTTGAAGTTCAAAAATTGTCAATTCATGTTTTAGTATTTTTGTAAACTTTATATATGTATGGGATTGATGATTGGAATGGTCAATAAGAAGGTTTATACCACATATTCTTGTGAAAAAAGAAAATTTACACGGTCGTCTATCACTCTGCAAATCTTTGTAGAGATGAGTGAAGAATAGCTCTGTATTTCTCGGTGTTAGGCGCATTTGCAAACTTGAGGCAACAAGAGGTGTTGGGCCTTGTTGCTTGTTTCCCTCACATTTTCTTTGCTGCTAAACACTGTGCCTGACTTGGTGTTGGATAGGGACGTGTAAATCTACTAGACCCGTAATTAGAAAGTTTGCATTGGGTTGTTGATACAATCTATGGTTGTTTTGAGGAGTATTTTGTGGGGGGGGGCATAGTGTTGGCTTGGATCTAGCCAAATCTATTACCTCAATTGCAAATCTAGTGTCCTAAATTTGTATCTCACTTAGTAAAGGGTGCACACAACACACATCCACACCTCCAAGCCAAGACACTCGCACACACCAAATGCAAACCTAAGCAACCAAGAGAACGTAGTCAGCTATGCTCATCCTACACTTTTGCTATTTTACAATATTTATTTTCATATTTACTTTGCAAACTTTTACACGTTTGTACATTCCTAGACTAACATTGTAGACAATACATTAAGCACCCGTACTCCAAATCAAAGAATAAAAAACACTAAGGATAGTTTAACAACCTCCAAAGTCAACAACCAAGGTCCCTTTTAACTTACACAAATTGGAACATTCTTGACATTTAAAGTATATAGACTACACTCAAAGGCATCAACACCAACATCACAACTTGAAGAGGGCACAGTTCTCTGGCACTTGATACGAGTTCCACACGCGTCCTAGGCTGCAACATCGCGAGAGCATGGACCCACAACATGCAAAGGCCAACCACGTACAACAATATCACCGAGCATCAATACCTCAAGTAAGCATTCTAAGCACATTGATGATTAATGCATGCACACAATCACAAAATGCTAGAAGTAGGAGGTGCACACAATGCACAAAAGCACGGCTACAATATTTATAATACCAAGCCAAGATCTATTATATACAACAATTGTAGCGAGGAATACCAATAACATCAGCGTCAGCTATTATCCACGGTAGTAATAGACGTCAACAATATACCAACAAAGGCAAGCGTAAAAAATCAAGCCAATGTAAGCAAGATCAATAGGAGGCGCTAGGCATGCTGCTACCTGTTCACTTGCAATCACCCATTGCCCACCCCCACCACTATCAATAATCATCAGCAGCACTATGTGAAGAGCATATGAAAACTCACTAGCCTGAAGACGTACATGATTACAAGAAGCAATTTGATGCACACCATACCAAGAAACATAAGGTCATCACAAGGCAAGATCTCTACAGCACAAAAACAAACAAAGAAAAGACGAGGGTTGTTAATTCAACTCATGACACATGGGTTCGACATAGCAAGAAGATAAATATCAATGTCAACCTTATCAATAGGAACAACAAGGAGCCTCCTAAGCCACAATCTACAACAATAACAGGCCAATGCAACATCTATAAAAGCTCAAGATGGCGCCTCCAACGTACAAGAGACAAGAAAATATCAATGACAACTAATTATGCGGGAATTGAACAACATGATGCCTAGGAATATGTCAAGGCACAATGGACATGCTAGACTCCAAAAATAGCAAATCAATGGATCCAACACTAGACATTAGCTCATCTATAAGATATTAATCGTATAGCTATGAACACCCCATGAACAACTCAACCCTACGGAATGAGCCATGAAAAAGCGGTCACTTTCACATGTAACACCACCAGCTAAGCGAACCCAAATCTTAAGCAACAAAACAATTGCCCTATTCTCTTTTACGCCAACAACTTTCACATCTTGTCTACGCACAAGCGTTGTCTTCTAAACCATTGGAAGAAGATTGCAGTGAAGAAGCCACAGCCGATAGAGCGATACATAACAAGATGGGAAGGGCAATTTTCCAGAGATGCAAGGAAGCAAGAGCACCCAAAGTTTCATGCAGCAAAGGCAGTGATTAGCACTTATTATTTTGGCAAAAGCCAGAAATGCTAAAATGTGAGCAGTGAGCAATGAACAATGAGCAGTGAGCGGTGAGCAGTGAGCCGTAAGCAATTTATTTATTTCAGTTGGACACCCTGTAATCACAGATTTGGGATGATTTACCAGAAACATTTTTACATTGTGACCTATTTTCGTGGTATGAAAAAAGTTCAAAATGGGAGAAAATTGAATTAAAAAACCCGGAAATAAATTGTTTGGAGGATATTTGGATGAATGTAGATAGATGAATGTAGATGAATGATTGCTATAAAGAAAAAGAAAAAGAAACCAGTCGAGGGGCTCCTTGGTACTGAGGAGGGCCTTAAGGGCAAAACCAAAAAAAAAAAAAAAAAAAACCAATCGAGGGGCTCTTTGGTACCGAATAGCGCCTTGAAGGCAAAAAAAAAACACAATAAAAAACCACTTGCTAAGGGGCACCTCGGTACCGAGGAGCGCCCTGAAGGCAAAACCAAGGAAAACAAAAAAAAATACAAATTTAAAATAAAATAAAATAATAATAATAATGAAAAAATTGTCGCCCATTAAGAAAAGTTTTCCTTAAGGGGTTATCCAAATTGCCCATTTGGCACTCCAAACTTCTTTGTAAATTTGAATACAAAAATTCTTGCTTCCACTACAATTTGAGTGAGGGAAAAAATGGCACCTCAGTACCAAAGTGCCCATTTGGCACTCCAAAATTTTATGTTATTTTGTACACTAAAATTCTTGCTTCCACTATAATCTTCATCGCAATGGAACATTAGGCAAACGCAAAGCGCGGGTGAACTGTAAGCACTTGTATTATGTATACAAATTCTTGTGCAAGGCAAATCTGGAGGACGACAAGTATATACATGCACCAAGTCTTAGTTTCAATGAAGTACAGCTCCTACTCCGCAATAGTAACTTCTAAGTTTTTTTTGTTATGGCAAGTTATTGCCTCTTTTATAGTTTAACAGTGAAACTACACAAAACTTTGGAGGGCCAAAATGGCTCTTGGTACCGAGGAACCCTTTTGGGCTTCACCAAAAACTTGTGAAGTTCAACAATTTTCACTTGTAGAAATAGTAGAATTTGTTGAGGAGAAAAATTTTGAAACATATTTTACCCGTCGTTGGGAACGGGAAAAAAATCAAAAAAATTAGACCAAAAAGAAAAGAAATAAATGGGCCTAATAGGCTCTTTGGTACAAAAGAACCTCTTTTGACTTCTTTAAAATCTTGTAGTTCAATGATTCCTCTTCACTCTTGAAAGGTATATCTTTTTATGCGGCATGAATTATGAAGCACTGTAAACTAACATAGTTTTTGTTTCCCATTAAATTTCATGTCGCTCATAGAGAAATTTCCGTAAAACTAGTTGAGATTTTGAACGAATGCCCTAAATGTCATTTATCCATAAACTCTATCTATCCATGAAATATATCATCCAAACTCATTCATCCATTTAATGACAAGAAATAGTCAACTCCGTATTAAAGTTTGGTTAGGTTTGTCCCTAAAATTCAACATTTATTTTGATGTGAAGCAATTTCATAGCTCATTTGTAAGTGAAATATTACAGAAGACATTTGTAAACCACGGTAATAGGTTGCCAAAACTACTTTTTTAAGAAAAGTCCAAATATCAATTATAGAAAATTTCTATAATTAGGATATACATATCCATTTTTATCCTCCCTCCTCACTGCTCACCGCTCACCACTCACCGCTCACCGCTCACTGCTCGCATTCTAGCATCGTTGTGGCAGAAGCTAAGATAGAAGGAGGTGAGTGCAACAACGCTCAACAACAGTCACAACATCTAGCGAGTAGGAAGAAAGTAGTACTCACAACGAAAAGGATGAAGTCATTGGAGGGCATGGCTGGCGACTCCAACAACTACCGAAGAAGAAGTCCAGGAGGTGTGCACAAGTAAAGAAGACGTGCATAGGAGAGGGCGAACGGATTGCACAAGAAGCAAGGACGTACAAGACAACAACCAAAAGACGTGGAAAATCTAGAAGCTATATTGAAGGACAACATTGCTACACCAAACGGAGAGCACAAACACTGTTGGGAACAAAAATGATAGCTCCCATAGAAACCCCAAACAATTGAACATGCTAAACTAGACACGAAGAGGAGGTACCTAAAGAGGTGTTGAAGAACAAGAAGCCTCCGAAGACTGCCAAAGGAAGACTGCTCCAATAAGACAAGCGAGAGGCTGAGAAAGATGATGCCAAAGAAGGAAAGACAACAACAGTACTTTTTATCTAAGAAAACACAATAGGAAGAATTGGCGCCTCAGGAGAGTCTAATGACTAAACCCCATGGTGATCCCATTGCACAACAACCAAAAGGAGGAAGTAGGCCAAAGAAAGATATCTTATAAGTGGAGGAAGTGGTCCAAGAATACACCAAAGACAAGAAGAGTGTTTCAACCACAGACAAAGCTGAAACGATGCCAAAAAAGCGGCTAAAGATCTTTGTAAGGTTTGTGGTATGTTATTGTTGAAACCATCGTATAATAAATTGTATACAAAACCACAGACATGCTAACATACCGCAACCTCCAAGAGACGATATACTTGTAGAACCATGGATTTCCAAAGCTGCACAAATTGCACGCAATGCTAACAAACTTGCCCACAAATCACAACCAATCCAATGGAGAATGCATGAAAAATGCCATATCAAAATGCTGACAACTTTTAGGGGCTTTACAACAAAAACCCCATAAATATCAACCAAAAAGTCTTCAAAAACAACAATACCTATCAAACACTAGATTGCATTGTAGATCAATATTTCAACATCCTCACCAGCTCCAAAGATATTGCTAATGAAATATATCCACAACAATCGCAAATCAACAAATCTACAGTACGTACTTCTAAATACCTAACCAAACACCCTCCAACATGCTCTTGGAGTGTTTAACAATATCCTTGGCATGTCCTAGACGGATTTGTTGTAGAAAAACGAGGTGAACTACACATTCCACTATTTACGTACTTTAAAAAAAACATACGAGATATGCCTTAGAATCCTAAGTAACAATAAAGCTCTAGGCCCTGATCGCATCCAAAACTCTATACCAAAAAACATGCCAAAACGCTTTTATGAACTTCTATACCTATTCTTTACACATTTCTATAGACAAAAATGCATCCTTGAACTATGGAAAAACAATTTAATTATCCTAGTCTACAAAACGGTAACCCCCTCATACTAACAAATCAATGCTCCATCACACGAGCCAACACTATTTACAAATTATACACAAGTACATATTCCATGATAGCCAAGAGAGATTTAGAGCTGAACAAAGCACTTCCAGACAAATACGAACATTAATCGGCACTCTATTAGATGTCAAATTCACTAACCAAGATATATACATTCTAAACGTAGACCTCAAAAATGCCTTTGGCTCAATAGACCATGTGAGACTACTTGGCATCATGAGAAATCTTGGCTATCCACAAGATGTCGTTTCCTTAATCCCTAAATTGAAGGTTTGAGCAGGTTCCTATTGTGTCAATTCATAACAATTTTTTTGAATTTGTTATTGTAGATGGATATTTCTACAAACTTAGTGTAAGTCCAACCTTTTCCCTAAATCTGACATTGAATGAAAAAGTTACAGGGTTTTGAAATTTCAATGGGGAGAGCGGGCACTTTAGGCAACTCCAAAAACTTTTGCTATGACACTCTATTGAATGTGAGTTTTTAAATACTAGTAAATAATATTATTTCCTTTCATATTGCCAATTTTTAAAAATCTTATCTTTAGTGAAGAATAGCATATAAACCCAAGTCAAACATTTCATACATTGTCGCACATTGTCAAGCAAGGTACCAAAAAATCTTCTTCATTTCCAGATAAAACTTAGTCATTATCAAAAAAATTATTTTTTAATTTTCCTACAACATTATATGGTGTAAACCTTCTTATTGACGATTTGGATTCCCATTCTAAAACATATTAAATTCATAAATTTCTTGCCGGATGTATTACATCATCAACAAAAGTGGCCTTGGTAATGCCAGCTTTCATGATGGCACCCACCAACATCCGACCCCTAAGGGCATTTGCTGTAAGTCCGTCGAGAGAGTCAATGAGATTGTACGCAATGAAGTTTATAAAACCCCTAGCGCCACAAACTCTACCATAGCTCTAGGAGCCAGCAAGGAGTTCCTAACCATTCAGCTTTTTGCACTTGATCGGGAGGGCACACCGAAACCGCTTCATAGAGACTCGCTTGTTGTGGTAATAGAGAGGTTCCAGATACTCAGTTTGCCTAACATCAGAAATGCTATCTCTACGTTCCGACCGATTGCGAATGGAAGACCAATTGACATCATCAAACTCAAGCTCAAGAGTCCCAATGCATACATCCAAGACAACCTCTTCCCGGAACAAGGCAATGAAAAGGTGTACTTGTTCAAGATGTCCGAAGAAGGCTGAGGGAGCCGCGTTGACCTCGTCAAACAAATGCAGACTAGTGGAGACCTCTAGAACTTGTTGATCATGTTTGATCACCTCAAATGAGTCAAGGGCTGGACTGTCAGGCGCACAAAGGACCCGCTCAAGATTTCTACAGCTATAAGCAGTTCCAAGGCATAGAGAACTTCACCATCAAAGTTCTCCACCTAGAAGGCGAGCATGTGTTCGGCTCAAGCAAATGGAAACTTAATCAACCACTCGGTTTTCAAGGGGACTCTCATCGACTCGTCAAAGTCAATTTTTCTCACCCTCGTATTTAGACGCGTTCAACAGGAGCCCGAATTGAAGCTGGGGCTTCTGATGTTGTCCATACTCGCCCTGAACCCCCTCCGGTTCTTTGTCCTCATGCTACCTCCATACTTGAAACCGAGTCCAATCCATAGGAGTGGCACATTGTGCGCTGCAAGATAGCCAAAAAGCAATGTCATGGCATTCAAGCGGTGCAGAAGAAGAAATGTGGAGCAAAGGTCTACAAAGATTCAAATAGGGGTACCCCATCACCAACCTAGAATGGCAAGATGATAGAGTATGGCAATAGGCAACTCGTACGTTTGGACTTTTAGTTTTGCGCGGACGACATCATGAGTTGTATTAACGACAAAAAATGCTGGTGGCTGGACGACTAGCCCATTGTCCCTGTTGTTTGGCGTATAGCATAAGGCACCAATCTCACCACGACAAAGATCCTAGCACTAGAAGAAGGATGATTTCAGCTATAGACAAAGGCTTTTGACATGTCATCTCCTAGACTTCTCCAGGCTTCTGCAAGAGCCGTTATTAACAACATAAGTCCAACTCCATCGAATGGTCATTCCCATCCAACCAAGCGCCATGGTAGGACAATCAAGCGGTTGTCTAATGTTCCAATTTGGACCATTAAGACAAGTGGAAATTTGATGGCAATGTCAAGGCCATTGTGAAGAAGGTGATGTCCATTCCATACCCTCGCTATGGAAGGATCATCACAATGGATTCGAGAGACTATCTCAAACAAAAAACATACAAGATTATTCTTTAAGACTTTCCCTCCTACACCTACAAAGATTTTGTTACAGTAAGCAGTAGAGCTTTGGGTAAGAGGAAAACCTAAGTGAACTCCAAAACACCTTTACTATGTCTACCGCTTCTTGTGCAAAGCAAATTTGGAGGTCGACAAGTTCATTCACGCCCGAAGTCTGAGCTTTAGTGATGCTCAACAACTTCTTCAAAATAACGCTCTCTAAGTGCGTACTCTTTAAGTTATTTTGGTAATGGCAAGTTACTTGCCATCTTATTCATGTCTGCTACAAAATACATAAATTTTCTAAGCCTCAATTTGGCTCCTTGGTACAAAGGTGCCACTTTCACTTTCATTGAAATCTTGTCCTGTACGAAAAATACTTTCATGACCGTCTCGATTGCAATCAGGCTGAAAAGCCTAAAACGTGCAAGGATACCTTTATCCCCCTGATATTTCAAGCCAAAAATTTAGGATAAAATACTACATCAAAATGTTTAGGCCAAAATCATGCTCCTTGGTATACAGGAGCAAATTTTTCCCTTATAGAAATTTTGTGAGGTTCTAAAATCACAAAAACAATGAAACTCCGGCCCTAATTGTATTTGACGCAAGAAATTATGTGTCCTAAATTAAAAGAAAATTTTGAGCTCTAAATATGCTATTTGATACAGTAGAGCCCTTCTTCACCTCACTAAGAACTTTTAAAGTTAAAAAAACACCTGCTAGAACGACATATATTATTGCAAAGCAACAAAAAATCCAAAATTGTGCAAAAACACCTTGTTCTTTCCATTGTACTAAAGCAAAAATTGAAGTGTCCAAAATTTCATAAAACCTTGGAGCCCCGAAAAGGCTCCTTGGAAAAGAGGAGCCATATTTTCCCTCGCTGAAATCATGTCGACTTCTCAAAATATTCTTATCACAACGGGCAGGATTATAGGAGTGCCAATGAGGCCTTTGTTGTACCAAAGACGTTGATTATTTCCATTCTTGTTCAAACAAAAGATGATGTGTCTCCTAGTACAAGAACTCTACATGTGCCCACTGAGTTATTCGATACCAAAGTGCCCTTTGGCCCCCTCCTTCAATGTTAAGAAGTTCAAAGAATAATCCATGCAATGGAAGGAACATTTGTAGATGGAACGGGAAATCTAAAATCTTTGTACAGTACATTCAAGAAACATATCATCCAATGAGTTCATCCAATTTAGTCTTGCAAATGGAAAGCACACAACCAAATCTTGTCCCAAACGCTAAATTTTTTTGACGATTCACTTCAAAAGTCGTTGTATAAACTTCCATTTGCAACTGAGCTATCACTAATGACATTGCAAAATCCACGAAATAGGACCAAAAAACATATTTTTAGTTTTAAATAGAATATTTTGAAAATATTATAGAATATAGAATATTCTTGCATAAAATAAGCCTCGCTGTTCATTACTCACCGCTCCCGGCTCACCGCTCACATGTTAGCAAAAACTATTAGCCACAAAAATCACAACACTTAATCAAATCACTACGCCCAATGATACACAAGTGATGATTGAAGACAAATTTATAAAATATCATTTCGCACCCACCAGACTAATAAAAAGTGCACTAAATCTAGCCAAACAACCTTTTGTCACCCTAAATGTCAAGACACATGCCCCCACCCCTATAACATACACCTAAGCCCATGTACACCAAAATAAATACATTTTCACCAAGAACAATATACCTAAACATAATCACCCCACCCATTCATCCCCCCTCCAATTTGCCTTGGCCAAGTTGTCCCTTACCTCCAATATCTTACAATACCTTACAATATATCCACTCTATACAATAATTGATCACAAACATAGAAAACACAATGACTTCTTGAATGCCATCAAAAAATAAGATACCTTATTCCTTTGCCAATGGAAAATCTAAGAAAATACATACAACAAATGCAAACACAATGAGCCCTATTTTGGTGGCAAACCCTAATACCTTGTCACAAATATGTCTCAAACAATGCTACCAAAAACAAACACACAAATTTGATCAAAACATCATACAAGCACACCATCTCCAAGAACAAAGTAGAGACACTAGATCCGTCATGCCTCCCTCACAAATACCTTTAACAAACATCTCTACCATTGAATGCAATCCACATAAGGATGTCAACACACAAAAACATACCATATATGTTCAATAAAACAAATCACACATCCTTGAAAATAACCGGGAAACATTTGATAACCATTCTTGTTGACCGACTAGAATGGCTATGGAAGCAAAACTAGACCAAACTAAATAACCCAAAAAACCTAGAACTAGAAATGCAACCATTTGGAACTAAAATTATCTAGCTATACCAAAGATACAACTATTGAATACCTAAAACACACCTCCTCAAACGTGCACACTACACAATACCAACAACAATACTTGACTTTGTCACAACAACATATGATGTTCAACACTCATACTTCTTGTCCCCATTCACATGTTCTACAAAATTAACCAAATTCTCCTTTCCGTTCTTGAGAGACAAAGTTTTCAGTTTGCTTGGCAAAGCCTTTGAATATAAATGGAAGGCATTGGCTATGCAAATCCTCACGACAAAGAAAAAGCCCAAAAAACAATACGTTGGGCTAGTCTTGTAGCAAAACACAACCTGTCCAACATCAACTTTACCAATGGAATTAAACAAACCAAGGTCAAAAAAATCTACATTGTAAATAATGTGCATACATCACCAAGACAACAATATAAGTTCCCAAGCAAAATTTGAACTTAAAATAATAACCAACAACCTAAACATAAAACAAGTATACACCAACATTGTTCCACAATCGTCCGCACACACCGTAGTTAACCATAACAAACTATGGTCAAAATATCAATAATCAAGTCCAAACTCAACACACGCACTCCACATAGCACTACTTTTAAATTATAACACAAATCTACAACTTAAATTCAACCCAGAACATTGTTACTACACACACATCTCACTAAAGAACCAATTGAAGTAAGCCTTGGTAAATGGCATAGTGAAAAATTTGGCTATGGTCTATACAACGCATTGAAAGAAATCAAAATCGCTATACGACTACATAGATTACAAAACATCATTAGAGCAAGAAATGATGGCAGTCCGTAAAACACTACAAATCTTAAGTACTAATTATCTATACAAACCCGCAAATATCTTTACAGAGTGCTTAAATGTCTTATATCTTCTAAATACACATATACAACACCATATCATACATAATAGTCACTTGGATAATACCATTCTCACCTCAATGGTACAAATGCTCCAATCACGTACACAACCTACTAACTTATACAAAGTAAGAGTCCATGTCAACATTGATGGAAATAAATAAGTGGATCAATTAGCCAAAATAGGAAGAGACAAAGAACATAGGACAACCAAACACACATACCAACATGCCCACACAACACCATATTACTATCAAAGAGATGTATGGCCATCCATGGGTGATACCCTAAATAAGGCCCCATAAGATTTCTATCCAAATACCTCAAAGAACATTATCTATATAACAACATAACAAAATTAGCTGAAAATTTTCCAAGTACAGAAAATAGACAGAGAATAAAGACATTGACAATGAACTCTCTAATGACTTTTGGAAAAATTCCTTCATGAGAGACTCAAAAAAAAATCTCATAAAAGTTTTATGAGATTTATAAAAAGCAACTTTTATGGAAAATGCCAAAAAACAACTCTACTTTGAACTCAAAAGATTCCCTTCCATCACATGCCCCATTTGCAACTCCATGGAAATAGATACATGGCTACATGTACTACTTAAGTGCCAACAACACCACATACATTCACAAATAGTTCAAAGATACAACAAGGTAGTATGGGAAATTAGAAAACTAATTGTATTCCATGGTAAAACCCGTTGCATATTTATACGAACGTTCATATCTTTCACAACAAAAAAAAAATATAGTACCACCATTGCTACTCCCGTGTACCTACGGAACAAAGTAATGTCATTGTAATGCTAGGTTTAAACCGGATCTACTATGTTTCCACAACACACCATACAACCACCCCCCACAAGAAGCCCTCAATTCAAACATCATTAATTTAAAACTTTGCAATATTCCAAATCACTTGCCACTTGAGGGCGGCCAAAATAGTAGGATCCCCTTCCATGGCTTCAACAATGCTGTGAAATACAACAAATACTTATTAGGCATCGCCACAAGCTTCTTCAAGAACTGCTTTGCATCCTCTTGTCCCTAGATGCTCTCCCACTTTTGTGGTCAAGTTGCCCCACACAATGTCTTGCATTATGCACTCCGCCAACATCGATACGTCCAATATGGGAAAATCCGGCATCGTCTTCATCCACTCAAAATTCTTTTCCGCCACTACCACAACATTGATGGCATTGACTCCCTCGTTTGCCATGCCCTCCTTCCTTGAAGCGTGACATACTTCTCATATGGCGGCAATTCTCGCCCCGACTTCAAGACCCCATTGCTCTACACACTTACATTGCAATTTGGGCTGCTCTGCTGCACATTTTCCATGGACTTCAGGTGCGTGTCTCCGTGCCCAGACTCCGCGTCGTATGCGTGCTTGAAATCCTCAAACAACCATTGCATGAGAGATGCACTTACGTCCTTGGACATCTCTCATAGTCTGCTTTCAGCCAATCTTGCACTACATGCAATCGAATCACTCTCCACCTTGGAAACGGAGCCAATCCGGCACCTCCCGTCCCAATTTCGCCCCTCTATGCGGTGATTAGCAATTAGTAGATTCGTGTTGTCGCCAAAATTGTAACAATTGTAACCGACCACAATATTGCCTTGCTACGGCCGTTTCCGCGCTCCAGCTCGTCACCACCACCAACTTTTTTGTCCACCTTTCTTGGTCTTCACTATCTGGCTATCTTTCAAGTGTCCTAGGTTTCACAATCAGTGGATATATTATCATTATATATATAGGAATATTATTAGTTTCAAATAATGTAATATTTTTGTTTCAATTATTTGACTTATTTGTGATGTCATCCAAAGTTTCAATTAGATACAGGTCTACCAATTTATGTACAAATATTTATTAATTTTGGAGATCTATGAGATATGGAAAAGCTTGGTGATCTCTTACATCTACTTGACACCATGGCCAATTGTCAAGCGGACTTAGGATTCTAGCAATACAATTGGTGGACAAGAAATTCTTGACATCTCGGCTTTTATACTAAATGCAAATGGCCAACGGACTTTTTGGTCCAAATTGATGACATGGCAACACTTTATTGTAATTTTGGTGCCATGGATTTTGCTTGCTTAACAAGAAGTGGGCCGGTCAAGGATGGAAGCTTGATACTTGATGAGGGCGACAACAAACAATTTCACTTGGATACTCTAAAACCATCTATTTTTGCTTAAAGAGTAGAAAAATTTATCTTTTTAAATTTTAATGGTAGGATCTTCATCTAGACATATAAAATAACAAGCTTGCAAAGTTTCATAAACTTTGACCACAAAAGTTGAAAGTTTATAGTGTTTGAAATAAACAAAAGGGTTATTTATGTCACTGTACTAAGAGGCTCAACAAACACTACATTCACTTGGTATCAAATTTTTTGCATTACTTACGATGTATATTTTACACCATCATTTTGCAAATGATGTTAGAACCTTGTACACAAATTTAGAGATTGACTAAAGGTGGAGCATTTTTTTTAAAAAAAAGTGCAAGGAGAGAAGGTTCCAAACATTTCCAATACACATTTTTGTTTTTTGTGGATTTTTTTTTTAGAATAAAAATCTAAGTAGCCGACAAGAAGCTCTATGTTACATCTTGTAGCTATAAAAATGAGAAATCCCTAATATTTAGGTAGAAGACATGTTTTCTTTGGTAACTTGGATGTCGAGGAATGAAAATGTTTTGACTTGCATTAATTGGAAATTTTCACATCAAAGACATGATATCATTTTGACAATCTCAAAGGAAATAATACCATTAACTTGATGAATATTTTAAGATTGTGTACAATAAATTGGATCCTTGCAAATGAAATTGTCCATGGAAAGTGGAGCTTGACTTTTGAACCTTCACATTATATGACTAGCCAAAGCTTATAATTATTATATTTCAGTGAACTTTTACAATGGCCTATTGCCCAGTTTTGAGTGGAATTGTCTATGGTCTACTTGACCAAACAACCATAGTAAAGCGGCCCTTCACCTTTAGGTTCCTCAACAACCGGCCTTTTTAACAACTCTAAGGTTCCTTGACAAACAACAACTATTATTTATGGAATTTTACAAATACTTACACTATAGATATCACACTATAATCTTTTAACATAATATGGTGAAGTCACAATGTACACTAAAAAATTCAAATATGTTATAACAAAATAAGGAAAATTAATCATAACAAAAATTTACATACAATAAAGATAATAAGTCTAAATGCATGAAAGAATTTACCAAAACCAATCATGATAAAAATATATCTTTTAGGATGAAATCAACTATAAACACTCATCACGACCAACTATTTGAACAAACACCCAATGTATTTTCAGCAGATTTCACAATTTCCAGTCTTAATACATTAATTTCAAGGTGCTCAATCTGTTTGCTTAAAAAAAAATTCAATAAGATGACGTGTGCAGTCAGCAATGTGACAGATTTAAAAACCACGTTCCCAGAGAAAGGGGAACAGGGAACCGGCGAGCGGCGAACGGGAACAAATCTCTCCTTTTCAGTTGAAGCTCCATCGAATGATGCTCACTTCACAGCATCGACCACGCTCTTGACACTAAAAAGTACACTAATCACTAAAAAGATTGCAAAAAGATCACTAAAAAGGTCAGTGTCTCTCGAGAATCGATGTGCATCAAGAGCATTCCTTCTCTATGAACATTCTACGAGCGCCGTTTAGGGTTTAGGGTTTTACATTTCGGAGATAGACGCTGTGTGCGAGAAGATAAGGCTCTCAGGATTGCTGGCGAATCCCTCGGTTCTGTAAATGATCGTTTCATGACTTCGTTTGGAAGTTGAGATGGAGCTGTGTGTTTCGTCGCGGCAAATTTTCTTAGACGGCGCTGTTAGGAATGAGAGACGGGAATTTTATGTGAGGAACTCGAGAGGGGCCATGGCGGCTCCCGGGAGTTTCAACTGCGTGCGGATTTGTTCTTCTGTCAATTCAGTTTCTGAGGTAGTTGATAAGAGAACGAGGTTTTGCAGGAGTTTAATTTGTGGTGATAGAAGGAGGTTGTGGAGGAGTTCAGTTTTCGTGGAAAGGGGATTTTCGAGGGCGCAGGAGAGTTTTTCTGTTTGTAGTGTAAACTCGGATGAAGGCGCAGAGGCAGCGGTGGAGGGAGGAGGGGGAGAAGAGGAGGAGAAGGAGAAGAAGAGGACGGTGGGAGTGTTCTGGGATTTGGACAACAAGCCGCCGAAGGGAGTGCAGCCTTACAAGGCGGCCATCAGTTTGCGCGACCTGGCGAGTGAGTTCGGGCTCGTGGTGGACATGGTGGCGTACGCGAACCGGCATGCGTTCACGTACGTGCCGCAGTGGATTCGCGACGAGCGCCAGGAGCGCAAGCGGCTGAACACTCTGGAGCAGCAGGGCATTGTGACGCCGGACGAGCCATACCGGTGCCAGTACTGCGGCCGCAAGTGCCAGACGTATCTGAAGCTCAGGAAGCACTTCAAGCAGCTGCACGAGCGGGAGCGCAACAAGAGGCTTACGCATCTTAATCACCTCAAGGGAGGGAAGCGGCAGCGCTACAAGGCGAAGCTGGCGGAGAAGGAGGACAAGTACCAGGCCATCGCCACGCAGCTCCTGGCCCCCAAGACCGGGTATGGCCTTGCGCCCGAGCTCAAGAGAGCGGGCGTTTACGTCCGGACCGTGGAGGACAGGCCGCAAGCCGCCGATGAAGCGCTCATCAAGCACATGAATGTGTATATCAACAGGTAATTTAACCCCCGATTTACACTTTCGTGTGATCAAAATCATCCAGTTTTTCGCAATGTTCAACGTTTGCATTTTTCTTTGCTGCCGGAAGTATCACACTTCACTGTCCTCTGCTTAACTATGCAAGCGATTGTTTGGTTGCAGGGGATTGGAAACCCTAATCCTGGTCTCGGACGACTCCGACTTCGTCAACATTCTGCGGCTGGCGAGCATGCGCAACCTGCAGACGATTGTGATCGGGGACACGATGACGCTGAGCCGGCACGCGGACATCTCGTTCTCGTGGGACGAAGTGGCGTCGGGAAGGGCGCAATCGGCCGCGGCGGACGCGCACCTGGAGTGGATCAACAAGGCGGCCTTGATGAGAGAGCTCGAGGACGATTCGGACCTGTACCCGGAGCGGGACGATGATTCAGAGTTCGTTCCATTGCGCCCGAACTCCAGCGTGTCAGCTTTCTCCGAGGATGAGGACTGGGAGAGCGACGACGACGCAGATGAGTCGACCTGGGAGGACGACCCCGACGATGAAGATAATGAGGAGTCTGCATTTGAAGATTTCTCTCCGTGGAGCAGAAGATCAGTAACTGATGAGTCCAACAAGGTTTACTAGTTGAGATTGCAATACATTGACATGTGAAGATGCCTTGTGTTGAGACGTTGCCAGCTTCATTTCTTCAAGAAATCAGGAGCCGCTCGCTGTGCGTGGTTGATTACAGGACCGGGGATTGAAACGTTGCCAGCTTTTTTCTGAAGACAGGAATTGGAATTATGGAGCTGCTGTGGTTGATTACAGGACCAGTGATGGATCTGAGAGAATTAAACTTTGATGCACCAGTAGATGGATGATTCGAACCCAGACTGATGCACTAAATTGTGTAAATTACAACATCATTGAAGGTGAGGATGTGGAGTCGGTTGTGTACCTGCACACAGGATGAGCAATTTATTTATCGCTCTGGGACGAGGATCATGGCACTAGTATAAGCTTTGGTGGCTGAAGCGGAAACGGAGGTCTTTTCAACATGGAGAGGCGAGAGAAGGTAAACCTCACAGCATCGTACAGTGCCAAGAAGAGAATTCACAGCTTTTTGGCCTCAAATTATATCTGTCTGAATATCACGTAGAATTGTAATGGAAAGATCGTCACGTATTCTGTGAGAACTTGCACTCTTTTAACGAGCTTGCAAGATCTGAGCAAGAAAGTGGAAAGAGAAACCGTCTGTGGCTTATAAATTTAGACCTAGTTCCGAGGTTTTGGACGCAATTTTGCTTCATCTTCGTGGTCATCGCAGCTAGTTATGCTCTTGATAGGAAATCTCTCTTTCTGAGCAAAATTAGGACAAGAAAGTGAAAGTCTCAATTGGGGCTCATCACTATGCCAGTTGTGCATCTAAACTCCTGTCCAATATCAATCTGAGCAGGAGATTTATTTGTAACAGCCTACTTTCGATGACTTAACTGAATACCCTCACTATCACCAGAACACAAATGAGAATCTGAAAGAACTATGATAAGTTATCCGAAAATAACACACAAGGAACAAGAGCCCTGAAAGCTGTCTTGATCCAAAACCAAAGACCAGTACTACCCTTGCATGTTTAAGCCAATCCCAAGTTCAACTGCATATCTTGTCTTTCAACAGAAATAGATCCTTGACACATCACAGGAACACAATCTACACACGACTACAAATTCCACTTACAATCTCTACCACTTGGCCTTAAACAGACGCTTGATCACATTCAGTCTGTCAACTCTAGATTAATGAATACGATGTTCTTGCCTTGTGTACGTAACACAGCTTAGATTTCATTCATGAGATGATGACAGTGCAGGGCAGCCGCCAATTCACGCACGGGCTGATCCTCGCCTGATCAACATGATACCTCAACCACATGATACCACATCAATATGATCGTTCTGGTGGCCTCTGATCTAGACCTCTTGGGTGGTGCAAAAGTTAAACTAATCATGTTCTTCATCATTCATTACACATCATTAATAATAAAACATATCTCACTCGTGCTCACATGTCTAGCTTATTGTTTCTGAAGCGTTTGAGAACTCCCGATCAGCACTGACGTCAATGGAGATCAGCACTGACGTCCCGGTACATGATGGTCTTCTTAGAACTTGCGTCACATGCTACATGAATGTCCAAGTTGTGAGAATTTATGTGCTGATCGAGAAACGTCTGGATATTGGTAGATCATCCTCTGCGTTTTAGAACTCCCACAGTGGCGGTACAGATCATGATCATGACGCTCTTCTTGTGCACTGGATGCGAAGTTACAGTGTTCCGCATGCCCACTTTCAGGAAGGACAGAAGACCAGCATCCAAACCTTGTTTAGAAAAGATGGGTCTCATGTGAAGGGGGGCGCTTTTGCGTTTGAAGGTCTTCGAGCTGCAAACGAATTGTTTGAGCGTCTGAGTTCACCTGGAGTGTGAATGGGTGAAGAGCGTGAACATGCTGCTAATGTATTCACTTCAAGACTGTGAGCTTATACCTTCCGATTCCTTTACAGGAACCGAGCTTGAGCTGGAGATGTTACAGACGACAACAGACGAAATCCGGCGTCCCATAACTTGTACATCATTCATGTAGACACTGACAATAATATTTCTTCTCCGTTGTCGGACGTTTTCCATGAAACATGATCAGCATCTCGTCGAATGGACGACCAAATCCCCGACACTTTCGGCGGAGGACATGATGTCTAGAGTAAAATCGGAAACATCTTCACAGCGGACAGAAAAGGAGGCTTCTGCTCACTTGTTGGCATTGGGCAAAGGAGGGCACCAAATCTCACATACTCTTCAGTTTTGATTATGGGCTTTGGTGGTTTTTGGACTTTTAAATTCTCTATCAATTCCAAATCTTTGTGATTAAATTTGAAAAAATATTTGTTGAATTTCATTCCTGATTCCGCATGTTTCTACATAAATGTTTTTGACATACAATATCATTTGTCCCCAACTGGCTTTAGTGATCGGAATTGGATGCCACTACCTTAATCTATCTCT
Source organism: Bryoerythrophyllum caledonicum (assembly GCA_963971425.1). Taxonomy (NCBI): domain Eukaryota; kingdom Viridiplantae; phylum Streptophyta; class Bryopsida; order Pottiales; family Pottiaceae; genus Bryoerythrophyllum; species Bryoerythrophyllum caledonicum. Next base: position 23,135,685 of record OZ020522.1, on the reverse strand, counting down.
GAGGTGGACCTTAGACCTGGAGATCATGTGGAAATCTAACGAGTGCTTTAAATAACCCTCTAGGATCCGAACCGAGAAAAGACTATTCAATATAACTTGCATCGTTTTGTTTTGAATCTTCAACTTTGAATATCTGTACAAACGCTCTATCAATATGGACTAGGATCATACAAGTGGGCAATATTCGCAATGACTAAAACTATATTGGCACAATAATGTTTTACTTTTCAAGTAAGAAGTCTAAAAGTAAAAGTATTGTTTTGAATTCAGAAAACATTTGATTTGCTAGGGAATCTTGTGTCTACTTCTACGGTAATCTTTTTAAAAAAATTCAATCACCCAAATTTGTTGCAACAACATTAAGAAGAACTCCTTTTTTATGTCCTTGAGAAGCTCATGAGGCTTCAAATTAAGTTTCAAATTAAACTCACGACTGACCAAGTTTGGAAGATCCTTTGCAACTTGTCCTCAAAGAAGTGCATCTATAATTTCTTTCCAGTTTTGGTTGCACATATTCGTAATAAAAAGATCTAGTTTGCCAAATTTGCATACCAAGGCCATTGCATCCTGATGCAGTTGGGCCATTGTTGGTTCACCTCCTTGAAAAGACAAAGGCAAAACCATCCTCTACCCAACTTCATAGTCAACAACATGGTCATTTGCAAGCAATGCGTCCTGAAGTCAGTTGGATAGTTTGCAACAAAGTTGTGTTTGATACTCACGGACATTTTCAAACGATTTTGTTAAGTGCATGTGTATGCATCAACAATGAATTGTTGCAACAACCTTCTAGATTGCAGAATGGATATTTTATTGTTGCAATTGTGCAATAAATAAATTGCATAGTACTGCAGTATTGTGACACGTTTTGAGCCTTGCCAACCTTTGCATCATAGTTATTTCTAATAAATTCCTCTCCATTCCATTCAAAGTCATTTAGAGCAATGTTTTCATTCCAACCTTGGCGGCCATCTGGAAATAGCAAAACATACTACAATGGAATGAAGGATGCAAAGGAGAAATGCGTTATGGGTGGCCATCATTAGATTTTAAAACAATATCACGCCCATCAGCTTTATCATCATCTCCTCTAACCATAATTGCACCATTTTCATAAGAGGTCGGCGCATTTTGGTGGCACAAGTCAACATAACAAATGTTGATAAGGCAAATGCTTAGTTTCATTGGTCTTTCATGTTGTATACGTTGGTATGTTTTTGGACAAGGCGAGCATACAGGTTATGTAAATGCAACATTGTTTGCAATGACTACATTGTATCTCCATCCAACCCCCAAAAATTTGCCATACGCCTAGTAAGCTCAGGGGGTTGGATCGTTGATATAAAGTTGTGCTAACTTCGGCATCTGTCCTTCAGCTGGAAGAACACTTCCTATTTTGTAGTAAAGCTCGCTATGAATTTGGTAGGTACAGCTCCCCGTTTGCAAAAAGCGTGCATCAATGTTTGCACCAATAGATGTAAAAGCAAATGTCCTATTGTAAACACGAATATGCTTGCGGAACTCATTTGCGTCCACATCATTATTTGCCAAAAGGCAATTTAAAGGCTCTGGCGGTATTGCCAACGGTGGAAGAGAAACTTTTCCTTGCGGGCATCATAGAGTAAATTTAGGATGGGAATGCAAAGATCCACTTCCTCATTCCTCACTAAAATGAACAGCTCTGCAGTGTGCGCATGCTACTGCCATGGAACTTTAGGTATGCATGAACCCCCGCTTCCGTCAAACTCACAGGGCGCAACGGGATTTGATTTTTGCCGCAACCGTATTTTTCAATTGTCGTTGTTGCCATTCAGCATGTCTTGCTGGATCAACTTGCATGACTTCTTCACGTCATTTTGGGAGAAGCACATCATGGTGGGAAGCTTCCGCTACACAATGCACCTTTCTTTGTTGTTCACGCCATTCGGGGGAAAGCGCATTATGGTGGGAAGCTTCCACTATACGATGTGTCTCTCTTTGTTTGTCTGATGCTACAACATGACAAGCAGCACGACGTTGGCAATTGTGCGTCTTTTCCCTGTCTTCTTGCACGTAAGCAATTGTGCGTCTTCACAATGCTTACGTGCAAGGCAATTGCGAAGTCGGAGTGTTGTTTCTACCATCTCAAAAATGTTTATGGGTGGATTTTTCTAGGATATTTAATTGCACTTAAGAACATACATTTGTTCTTTTCTTCTAGAGAAACCATAAAAATCTAATTCTTTTTAATATTAAAACAAGTTTTTACTTTTCAAATAGAAGTCTTAAAGTAAAAGTGTTGATTTGACGAATTTTTAATAGTCTAAAAACTCATTAATCTAATCATTTATTTATTCTAGGGAACCCCATGTCCTCCGGACATAATATTGTTTTGAATTAAGTTCCAACTTCCCTCTAAAAATTTAATTTCTATTAAAAATAAATTTAGTTGACATTTGGTATTTGCTACTAAATTGGTTAACTGAAGATCATGCATTTAAGAATACCATTCAGATTTAAAAGGTCCCTGCAAGGTTAAATGGGCCTTCAAGGGTTAAAGTAAAAGTGTTGATCCCTAGAATAAATTTACTTTTTAATAGTAAAACAAGTTTTTACTTTTCAAATTTATTTACTTTTACACTTTTAAAAGTATTTGTTCTGAAGCAAAAGTAAAATATCGCCTTTCACGGTGTTGAAAAAAGCAAAATTGTGAAAAGTTCTTTGAGATTGTAAGGTAAAAAGGAATCACTGAAAATAATTTCAAATGAGTTTGAATAGGTGGAATATCACAATTTGTTCTATGTTGTTAGTTGTCCACATTATTATCTGTGTTTATTAGACTCAGTTACTTTTGGACAATCCTGCATAGTTTGCTCTTGAAAGAATTAGGGTTTTTCTTAACCGTCGCTTGATCTGACTTCACAGGTCTTTGAAAGCATGGACTATGAGCAGTATCCTGATGCCTTTAACCCTTAAAAAGGTCAGTGCGGGACCATACATATGGTCACGTATTTTCCTTTTGACATATAAAAAATTTAGCAAGACATACACCTTTGGGTTGAAGATTCTTCAACCAACATCTTTAATTTGGAGATCATTTTAATATATGAACCTTAAAATGCTCAAATACAACACCATATATGTAGAATATGTGACCATTTTGCAACTTCTCAAGCATGTAGTAGGTGCAATAATGATTTGATTTTGAAATGCCATGTGTCATTGGATCAGACTCAACACAAATACAGACTTTTGTTACTATCGTATACATCAATTCTTACACCCTGTATGTCAAATACACAAAAAACATCATGTTGCAACCCAATAGTGGCTACTCTTATCTTTCAGGGTTAAGGATGAGATTGTGACAATCGGCGAGACGTGGAACTGCCCAAGTGATGGACTTTTTCTTTTTAGTTGTAATCCCCCGCACGAGTGTGAGGAAAATCTCATAAAAGTGGACCTTATGAAGTAGAAATTGACTCGGGATTTGCCAAATGGTATGTGTCATGGCCTCTCAACTTGGTACCTTGGAGTCTTACACATGTACGGTTCCAAACTCCACAAATTGCATATTTTAATGTTTTTTTCCAACTCAAAAACTTGGCATCTTGGCATGAATTGGTCCTTTGGTAGCTTGGTACCATGGTCCATGTGTGAAACCCCCTTAGTACCACTCAAAGTTAGAAATGGGAACTCCAACTAGCTCCAAATTTTTTGCTAGAAGTTTCCATTGACATTAAGATTTATCATAAACATAGAGGATACTACCTTCTTTCAAGATGTCAAATTTTTTCTTGTCTTTAGTGTAAAAAACCATTTTAACCCAAGTCAAACATTTCACACATTATTGGGCAAGGTACCAAAAACACTTTGTCTTTTCTACATAAAACCTAGAAATCTTCATACTTTTCACTTTTTTATTTCTTTGACAACAACATGTGGTTAAAACCTTCTTACTGGCCATTATTTTTTTGAACAGATTAAGTTCACAAAAAATAATACGCAAATTGATAATCTTTACTCCTTGCATACTTCTTTTGAATATGCTACACCCTTCCTCTACCACTAAAAATAGTTGTATAAGGAACTAACATCAAGTTTAAGACAATGTTAAGAGATTTAGACCTTCTGTAGTGCAAAATTTGACACCTAGTGAAGTCAGAGTCCGTGGATTTATTCAACGCAAGGAAGAAAATGAACCATTTTCTTGAATTCAAATGCTTTAATCCTTGTATTCGTGCCGTGGATTGCAGCCAAAAAAGTATTATAAATTCATATAGAAGTATATTTTAAGATCTTACAGTTAAAAAGGCCAAAATTTTACTTTAATATTAGATTTTCTTGCCACTTTTTGATAGTGACAGTTTTGTAGTATTTCTTGAGGAAAAAATGCCGTGGGCCTTTAGGGGTTAAGCTATGTTAGTGTAGGGATTGAAACTCTAGTCTCTCCCACTTTCTCACTAGCTCAATCCCCCATTAGCAACTACCCCACCTATTCTCCTTTGGTGAAAGAAATCTCATGTATTTGCTTTGTAGCATGTACAGTGTTGGTGCCTGTAGTAAAATCTTTTGAGTAATGTGCCTTTGGGCCATTTTCTTGATGTTCTAGGCCAAAAATATTTTTTCTTCTTGGCTCCATGACTAGAGAAAGTGAGGTTTTTTTTTCTTAAGTGGAGAGTTTCAAATACCAAAAATTGACTTGGGATTTGCGGATTGGTATGGGTCAAGGCTCCCCAGCTTGGGCCTTCGGGCTTCGCACTACAAAGACCTAAACTCCACAAATTGCATATTCAGATGTTTTTTTAAACTCCAAACTCGCCTCTTGGCATACTTTGGCCTTTGATAGAGTTTGGTCCTTGGTCTGAGTGTGAAACGCCCGTAAGCCGAATGTAACTAGGCCCAACAAGACTGAATCTTCATGACCGCATTCAAGTGGCATCTCTAATGCTAAAACCCCACTTGAAGTCAACGCGTCCGTTTCATTTTGTATTATTGTACTTGGGAGCAAATTAGGACTTGGATGCACAAGCTTTTTCTTTTGAGATACATAAACAAATCATGATCTCCTCATCATGGAGATGCTTATTTAGGAAACTTTTTGTACCAACTGCTATCAGTAAGCCTTTCAAAATACATAAACAATGTTTAACCCTTATACGTAAGAAGGTGCCATTAGTCGCCACCTACAGTTTTGGCGAGGCTCTAGAATACAATATCCTTGCTCTTGTGGCTAGACTAGATGGGGAAATCCAAAAGCATGGTATCATCCAACCCTTTTTTTTTTGGCGGAAAATAGCCAAATGGCGAAAAAAATTATCTAAAAATAGAATATTCATGGAAAAAGTGAGAAATTTGTGATTTCACATCGCCAAAATTCCATCAATGGTCGTTGCTATGTTGCCATATTGCCACTAATGAACAACAGGGACTCCATCTTGGCGCCAAAAAGGATGTACAAGTCTATGTTTATAGAGATGAAATCTTTGAAATGAATATTTATGGAGAAAATTTAGTTTCATTTGGATTGAGGAGAAAGCCAGAAGTGCTACAACTCCCTGGCCTCTGCAGCCACTGTGACGATCCCACTACAACGAAAAAAAAAGGGCTGGTATCATCAGTAGCTCTGAAAGGTCCAAGTGTTGTTTACTATCTTTGTATGGCATTGTGTGTAGGAGTTCATTGATTATGCTGAGAAGAGGATTGGTGGTTTGCAATTGGTATGTAAGACATCGCAGAGGTTCATAAAGGCATGTTGCGCTGACCAAGATCCCACCATCTTGGCATTGTGCACTGGCAGATCACGATTCTCAATGTGAATGGGTGTATTTGGCGAGCCATCCACAACTCGGTCTATCAGCGAGCAATCTCTACGGTTGAGCGATCTTGCAGTGGCACCCTTTGATTCATCATCCAAGAACACCCTACTCCTCGTTGCGCAAATATTCTTGATTCCACCGGTCGGATTTTGCATTGCACTATCGGTTAGTTGTGGCACAACCTCTGTATATTTCGGCGACCAATTGTATGTATGGTTCCCGACTAACTTTGAAGGGTTAATTTGGGTTAAATTTTTTTAAAACATAAACAAATCATAATGTCCTCATCATGGAGGTGCTTGTTTAAGCAACTTTCAAGCCAGGCCCAAGGCTAATGATAAGCCTCCCATCAAGTACCCGGAAAGTCTCATTCGTCCACCACACTGAAACTGGCTTCTCTAAAGTGGCGTTCATGCTACTTCAAGAAATTCAATGATTACGGGAACAATGGTCACTTGTAAGGTCATACGTCGACGTTGCAAACTAATTGATTGAGGTAGAAGGGAATTGGGACGCATTCTTATATAGAATAGACGCATTCCACTTGTCTCTATTATAGAAAAGATGACTGAGAAAGTTTGTGTACGTACACTGAAAAGGATATCAAACCTATTGGATTTTGTAGCCGTGTTGCAACAAAGAAGCCATTTCTTAATGGCAAGCACAAGGCTGATAGATTTGAATTTGTTAAAAAAAAATCAGTCTTGGAACACATTGAATTGGATGAATGTGATATGGGCAAATGAGCCCTCATTTGAGATAGGCAAAAATTTGCGGCAAGTGAAGGTTTGGCAACGACCATATGAACGTTATTCATGGGATTGCTTAGCACCCAATTTCAAATCTGGCCACACATCCGTCATAATTTGGGGCGCTTTCACACGTTATGAGAAGTGCCCCATCGTTATTATGCCATCCGATAGATGGACATGTGTATGACAGACATGTGTGGATTGAGTATTGCACTGTTGGCTGTCCCTTTTGGCCAGCATTCACACACATTGGGACCCATCCACCTCATTCATTATATTTATAGCCACTTGCAGCCTTCAAATCTAATGTAGTGGATGTTTTCAACCAATTGATGTTTTTAAGGGAAAAAAAGGGGCAAAAACTGTGACCATAATTGAGACCATAAGAACCTGCATGAAATAGAAAACGTCCTCTGAGAGAGAAATGGTTCTTTTGGAGTTAACCCTTTACTTGACATGTTGTATTGGCCAGCTGCCATCTTTCTAAAGACTTTTTAGTGAACAAATTTCATTATTTACAATATCATGCCATGCCATTGTAAACAAAGTGGTTACTAGTCTCAGGGCATGTTTACACCAAAGAAGTTTGGGTTGGAGAGGTGGAGGGCTTTGATTGGAAGGTAGCCATCGTACCTAGCTTTTGAGATTACACCAAATCAAACTTGGATTGCAACCCAAATTTTTTTCAGTGGACGAAAATCCTTGTTGGAATCCTACATGGCTAAAGTGGATAGTGACTTCCTAGACGTAAGGGTAGTATTTGTTGAGAAGGTCTTGGAGGTACCCAACCCCAAAGTCCAAGAGGAAATTCAAGGAGACATTTTCAACCAATCGTTTATATTTGTTTATTTCCTATTTTTGGGCTATTTTTTGCCTGAATTTTTTATTGAGGAATTTTTTCTCTCTGCACTATTACCCATAGGTGGAAGTTATTGTTGGAAAGTGCAACATCTCATTTTTCTGGAGCTTAAAATATTTTATTTTTGCATCTCTTTGAATTGCTTATGAATTGTGGTTGTTGTGTTATTCTCAATTTTTTTTAGTTTGTCGTGCAATGGAAGGAGGGTATTCTCAAGAAGTTGAGTCAAGTGAGCGTTAGATTTATAGCCAAAATTCAGCTTGGATGATGGACTCCCATTCTATCCCTCAATTTCATACCCATGGTCCATCATTGAAACCAAATGCATTTCAAAGTGTGGGCAATAGTTTCTCTGAATCTCCGTATGTTAGATTGTCGTATAGTGACAATGAGGTGCAGGAAGTTGGATATCAACCTCCACTTCAAATTTCTTCACACAATGAGCAATTGTTACATTCTTCCAATTTTTTGTAGCCACAATTTTCCTCACAACCAAAGATTTTCAGGATGTATTGCTTGGAGTGACGAAAGAAGTAGAACCGAAGGTTGTTCCTAAGAAGCGAGGCAGATGTCCAACAAAGGCTATAGGAGGGGAGAAGGGAGTGAAGAAGAGCAAGAAACTTAGAAATTTGAAGAGAAGGCATGTTTTGAAGAAGGTGAGAAGGATGACAATAATGAGGACTTACATTGGAAAGATGAGGAAGTAGAGACATTGATTGTTGTGCGTGGGGAATTGGCCAAAGAATTTTCAAAAGCAGCCAAAAAAAGGTATGTGCTGAAATGCATGTCATTTATAGATTACAGCTTCAAAATCTAGGTCTATTGATGATTTTTTTACTTAGCCCAAAACGTTTGTCCAAAAGTGAGGTGCCTTCTGGTGCCTTCGCCTGATACACTGAAAAGGGCCAATTGGGCCCCATATGAGCCCCCCCATTAAATCTACAGATTAACCATGGCTTGGGCAAAAACATGCCTCCGTCCGGGCTTGAACCGGAGACCTCTTGTCTACAAGAAGGCACCTTGGGTTCATCCACCTACATCAATGCTCTTTCCATATTCCCATGCAACTATGACACATTAATTCTATTCTTATTTGATTTTTCAGTGTGGTTGTATGAGCTGGAATGTTAATTCCAATGCCACTAAGAGGCCTTTAGAGTGTTCTTTTCATGTTTTTTTACCTTTCAAATGTCCATGAAGTATACATGTCTTTTGATAATCATTCTCAAAATGTGGTGAACGTAAATTATGAAGGTCAAAATGCATGGCAAAAGGTTGAAGGTCAAAATGCATGGCTGAAGGTTGAAGCTCGTATGGCAGCATCAATTTGAGGATGTTCTTGAACTGATAAAGCTTGCAAGAAGAAATACGGAGGTATACTCACTCAATACATGAATGATAAGCAACATGATGAGGTTTTAGGCAATGACCGCCATGAGCATTCTAAATGGTTTGAACAAATGGATTTGTGGAATCGAACAAGAGCAAGCGTAAGTAAAAAAATTCTAGCAAGTGCTCAAGAGAGTATTCAAGAGTCACCTACACGTGAGAAGCCTAGTCAAATAGGTGAAAAATAAACAAGGCAGATAGAGTAGAAGGACTTCTAGAATCCGTAGTGAAAAACAACACAAGACATAATTGAGAGCTTCAAATCCACTTTTACATTGCTTAGTATGATGGAAGCTCACATAGAGCCTTAGTAAGAAAATTCTTAGACTATTCCATACTCATATCACTATCCGTATCATCAAAAGCAATTGTAGAATTTTTTTGCAAGTGATATTTCCAAAGGGCTTTGGCTATGGACACATGTGAATCACTTGCTTCTTGAAGTAAAATGGAATCTTCTTCATCTTCCTTGATCAAAAAAAGGTTTTCAGCCTCTCCATAATCCTCTTCTGCAATTGTAATTGATTCTTCTCTTTCAATTCCTATCCTTCTTCTCACTTTAACAATTGCAATCCTCTCTCCTCTTAATTCTTGTCCAGCAACTACTTGTCTCTCAATTTCTCTTCTTTCCATATCTTCTTTAGCAACTTTGATCCATTTCATATCAAACACATCTGCCAAGATAATGCAAATATTGTGTAAAATAATACAACTAGCAACCACTTCCGGCACAAATTTCAATGGACATTCCATACGCTTCATATTGATCCTCCACCTACACTTCAAATTTCCAAAATCTTGCTCCATGCACATACGAGTAGAACTTTGAATGAAGTTCCAATGCGCTTTATATGGCGGAAGAGAAACATCCACTCCTCCTTTGAGAGTACAATAAATCCATGGCCTTACAAGATAAGCGGCATCTTCAATAAGTTTGTAAGGTAGCAATTTTCCCTCTATGCATTTTCTATCCACTTTTGTAAGTTAAAAACCTGTACAATCATGCATGCTCCCAGCCCATCCAAACTCTTAGTCCCAAAAAATGCAATTTGTATCAACTATGCTTTGCAACAATGCAAAGTGAAAAGATTTATGACAATAATAATCTTCACCCCCATTTATTGGTGCTATAATTGGAATGTGAGATCCATCTATAGCTCCCACTACATATGGAATGCCATGTAATGCTTCAAAGTCCTTTGCTAATTTCTGGAATTTATATTCACTTGGAAACATCACAAATTTCTTTTGAGAATGTAATCTCACCATTCTACAAAAGTCCCTCACCATCTTTGAAACGGTGCTTTTTGCTACTTCAAATAAATCACCAATAATTTGCAATCCATTTCCACTTCCAAGCCTCATCAATGACATTGCCACTCTCCTCTCTACTGCAATAGAATTTCTATAATTTGTATCTTGTTTCCTCGAGAATGGACCCAATTCTTCACAGAGATATTGAAAAGTAGCATGTGAAACTCTAGTTCTTTCCCAAAACAGTAGCTCCGTGAAAGAGCCCATCAAATGCCTATCACAAAATCCTTCTTGCCTATCAATGCTCCACACACCTCTCTCCATTCTATTCCACAAGCCACACAAAGTCACAACCAAAGTCAAATTTTGCAATTCAAAACCCAAAATGAAGGCTTGCATGCTCAAAACATGTTGAATCAACATGTAAAAGCACAATTACATAGCCAGTACCACTAGAGCTCGTTCTCTTCTTTCCATGATGCCAAAAATCATCATAAATGGCCAAGATTTGAGAGAGATCAAATAAAACAACACATAAAGATGTAGGGTGCACTGAGTACAAAAGGTTCTATGACTATGGGGTAAATCTAAATAAATCTTCTATGGATACCTCTACTAAAAAAATTCAGCCCAAGTGCACAATGGGCCATGACTCAACTCTTTTGGTTTACACCAAATGTTTGGGCCACTACCTACTTATAAGTCCCCTGTTTCAAGCATGGTTCCCTACTTACAATGGTCTCATCCCTAGTACAAAGTACCACTTGTGTTCATGGGCTGGAGCCCAAGCTTTTTGGTGTAATCAAGCCCTCAATAATATAACAACACCTTGTACAATGAGTGATTCATGGTGCAGGCATGGCGGCTATATGAAGGTGGCAATCTCATGGAGCTTGTCAACTCTACCATTTCATTGCAAAGTGAGGAGTTGGAAGTACAACTGGTGATGAATGTGGATGAATGTAGCTCTTGCTTATTTGCAAACAGTGGCAGAAAGACGGCCAACCATGGCTCAAGTGGTGGCCATTCTCTAAGGAGAGACATGTTTTAAATCTTTCTCTAACAAATCCAGCGAAGAAGAAATAAGTCGGTCATACTACAAGGGATTTCTAGCCCATAAGAACACATCAGAAACTGGACTTGAAACTGTTTGGGAATAAAGCTCTATGTTACGTAGAGGTTCATCAAATTGCCGTGGTTTTTTCACAAGTGAAGCAACAATTTTAAGTCTTGAACTCAGTGCACAAAAGACTAGATGAGGTTGCCAGTTGGACGATGTTGACCCCTAGACGCGCGCGGAAGCAAATTTTTTTTTGGGTCTGAGCTTGAGTGTTGTTTGTAGTTGTTACAACATTATAAATAATTGAGGTAGATATAGAGGAGAAAATAAAAGGGGAGATTATAGAGAGAGGTGAAAAGAATTGCGGTGTGTCTCATGTATTGGAAAAGGTTGTTACCAAGTGGTACTATGAGTATAGCCCTTTAAAATAGAGAATATCTCACTTCAAGCATTGTTTCTAATACCTTGTGTGTTTCACTTGCTTGAGCAACCATTTTTCTACTTCATTTGGACTTCAATAAAAATGTCTGCAATATGTTTTAAGATGGCTGTCAAAGTGGTCGATGGAACCAAACTGGGGAGCGGAGAATTAGAAAATGGTAAACCGTTCTGTGTAAAATCCATAGTGGCAACTACCCTTCCCTGATTGCAAGAGGAGACATCCTCAACTAGGACATGGCCGATACTTGGGATCGACTAGGACATGCTAGTACGTAGCGGTTGGATGGTGAAAGAGTTGACAAATTGAATATGTTCGTGCGGTCGTGAAGCGTCTGTTTGAGGCCAAGTGGTTGTGATTGCAAGTAGAATTTGAAGTTGTGTAGATTGTGTTTCTGTGATGTTGTTTCAAAGATTGAATTTTTTTGTTGGCAGACAAGATATGCAGTTGAACTTTGGATTGGCGTATACATGCCAAGGTAGTACTGGTCTTTGTTTTTGAATCGAGAGAGGTTTCAGAACCTTTGTTTCGTTTGTGCACAGTGACCCTTGATAGATATTTAACTAGGGAAAAAAAAGTCTAGAAGTAATGGTCGGCGGTCCGCCAAGAGCTGACAAAGTATCTTATCAACAATCTTCTAAAGAGTATAACTCACTCATATACTATCCAAATTGGGCATATGAGGTGGTTTTTGACATGTGAAGGGAAATATAAGTGTTAAGAAGACCTCATTTGTTTGATCTGGACAAAATTTGAGTGAGTTATGGCCATTCAAAAGTTGCAAATGAGGAGAAGCATCAGTTGGCCGCCGATAAGAATTCAAGGTAATTTGTCCACAAATGATCATTATTTCTATATTTTGTTGAATATCCGTTCATTACTTTTAGTTCGCAGAAGTAGGCATTGCATGATTTGTGTGATCGTAGTGGGTCAAATGGATTCGTGCTTAGGAAGTGGAGTTGCTTCCCAAGCAAATGAGCCCATGCGTGCTTGGCATCAATAGAGCCATGACGTCATTTTTTAAAATAATATTTTTATTGTAGTGCAGATTTCTCATGTTGTGGCTCAGTTTTGTTGGCTGAACCCTTGAACACCTACAAGGCCTTGGCAAGGTTGTTTTTTGTGCTTTTGGTGTCAGTGGTAAGTTTCACCACAATCGTCTCTCCTCGTTATAGTACTCAAAAAGCATTTGGAGTTTTAAGAGAGCTTACCAACGCATTTCTCTGATCTCCAATGCATGCAAGCATTGGCGAACTACATTGTTTTCCGTGAAGTGAGATTGCAATGAAATGTACCCAACATATAGATAATATTTTGCATAATCTATAGTAGGTTCTCCCAGTGCCTCATGGTCCATATAGGTGTTAATGGGGATTTCTCCTTTTCTAGGCTTCCTAACCCGCTGACCAGGTAACCCTTGACCTCAACTCCAGCTTTGGCTTTTTCATTCCTTCATTGTTGTGTTTTTCCCTTTCCTTCTTTTTGGGCTGAAGATTGAGGGCCGCTTCACACTTGGTGGCCAAGTCGAGAGGCCGTTGATTTCCACCAATGAGATTGATAGAATGGCCAAAGTCCGGACTTTGGGCCTTCACACTTGTGCCCAAACTCCAAAGGCCGTCGTCCTACATGGCAACACTTTTGGGTTGTTTTGGCGCCAAAGCGACGGCCTCTCGAGCAAAACTTGGGTCGCTCATTTTAGTGGACCCAAACTACAATCGAGAGTCCGTCGTTTTTTTTAAATTAAAATAATCAAAAAGTGACAAGATCTAGACTGCTAGATGTAAGAGACCGAATTTTTGGGCTGATTTTGTTTGGCTGATTTTTATGGGCTGTTTTTTTTTTGGCGTAATGATGTGGGGTTTGGACTTTGGACTTGGCCTTTGGGGCTTCACACCACGACCGGCCAAACCTTCAATCTATATTATTTAATGTATTTTTTTGGCAATAAAGTTTGGCCTCTCGTCATAGTTTGGCCACTCATTTTGACAGTCGGCCTCTCGACTTGGGCATAGTGTGAAGCGGCCCTGATTGTGTGCCCTTCTTTATGCTTCCACTATTAAGGGGCTGTTGTGACCACTCTACAATAGTATCTCTAGTATCTTGTCTGTTCACATGGCAACATGCATCCACTTCCAAGTTGGTTATTTGTAGTACCTGCTGAACATCTCTCATGGATTCGTCACCTTTTCTATCCCCACTTTCACTTTGGGCCATACTACCCTTCATGTCAATGTCTTCAGCAAAAAAACCTGCACCCAAAAATGTCATCTATGTTCTCATAACCAAAGATTGATTATCTCATAAATTACAACAGAGATTGAATGAATAAACAAAGAGATGCCTGTGATGCAGATCAACATAAAAGATTGCTCCAAAGTTGGAAGTGCTTGCTTTTTAGATAACATCTATTAAGAAGTTGTGCCTGCATTCAAAACAAAGTAGTGGGAGAGCAGATTACACATGGGTTAAGAAAGATAAGGCCTTGTCAAAAGAATAATGTGCAAGTCACCTCTTCTCCTATGGCATCAACTTTAACAAACAAAAAAGAAAAGAAAAGAAAAAGATGACCTACACTGGAGGGAACAACTCCAATACAGCCCAGATGCACACAAGGATCATTTAGCTACAAAAGTCAAGTGCTTAACCCTTTAACCCCTAAGGTACCAAGTGTCAAAAATGGGCTTTTTGAAAATTCGGTGAGGTTCCTATGGTGTCAATTTCCAACATTCTTCTTTGAAATTCTTACTATAGAAAGACATTACCAAGACCTTAGTGGGAAAACAATTTTTTCCTAAATTGGACATTTGATGAAAAAGTTACAGGGTTTTGAATTTTAAATGGGCAGGGCGGGCACCTCGGGCACCTCCAAAAACTTTTGATAGGACACTCTATTGAAAGTGAGATTTACAGTACTCACAAATAATATTATTTCCCTTCATATTGTCAAAAAAAAGTTCTTGTCTTTAGTGAAAAATAGCATACCAACCCAAGTCAAACATTTTCACACATTGTCACTCATTGTCGGGCAAGATACCAAAAAAACTTCTTCTTTTCCACATAAAACCTAGGTATCTTTATATTTTTCACTTTTTATTTTTTCCACAACAATATGTAATGTAAACCTTCTTATTAACCATTCAGATTATCAATCGAAAACATATTAAGTTCAAAAAAAATTAAAGTGTGAATTAACAAATTTCGAGCCTCCACTCCTTGCACACTTGTTTTGAATATGCTACACCCCGTCTCTACCTCTAAAAATTGGTGTGAGAGGAGCTAACATTATGATTAACAAGATGGTAATAGATTTAGACCTTGTGTAGTGAATAATTTTGACACCAGCTGAAGTCAAAGTCTGCTGATCCACTAAACGCAGGGAAGAAATGAACCATCTGCTGGACTTCAAACACTATAATCTTTCAATCCGTGCGGTTAAAGTTTATGAAATTTTGTACATGTATTACTTAATAAGCCTTTATTGAGATCCTACGGTCAGAACTAAAAATAAAAGTTTTTGTTACCCTCTTTATTCATTGGAGTAGAATCCATTAATTTTGAAGTGTTTTTGGTGTAAAACTGTCACGGTACCTTAGGGGTTAAGGACGATGGCCAAATGTGGTTCTCACTTGTCATAGATTTTGTCAGCATAATCCATGACATGTGAGGACCATATTTGGCCATCGTCCTAAAAGAATTAAAATGGTAGATAGAGGTCTTGTGAGCATGATTATGAATTGGGAATGATTATGAACCCGACGCTCACCATCGGATAACACGAGTTTTTAACATCAAATCCACCACCTACACCTCCTCTATATCTTACAAGTACACTAAAGATGGCATTTATTGTAATGGTACGAATAGTGTAATTACCCTAGTACACTATTCGTGAACAAGTTGGCAATTAGTATTAGCCGCCATTGTCATTTACAATAACCCCCAATCATCCACCTACCTTCCTACCCTATTTCTAAACAATATTAAAATAATATCAAAAGATTAAAATAGTATTACTTACCCACATGAGGAATAGTACCCTATTTCAAAAATAATATTAAAATAGTACCCTAATAAAATAATATTGAAATATTATTAAAATATTATATAAATTATTAAAATAATATTAAAATAATTTAAAATTAATATTCATTATATAATTAATGAATATTTGTTAATAAAGTTATATCTAATATATGCTTATTTAATACTTCATTAGTATGTAAATAATATTTAAATATGTAAATGATAATTTATGAATATTCAATGAGTATACAATAAATATCTAATAAATATTTAATAAATGTTTGATGACAATTTATGAATATTTATGAATATTTAATAAATATGTAATTGATATTTAATTAGTATTTCATGAAAATGTACTGAATATTCTAATGAATATTTGATTCACATTCACTAAAAATTTATTTAATATTTAAATGATATTCAATTGATATATAATATATATTTGATAAATAATTACTTAGTATTTAGTTAATATTCAATTAATAATTAATTGATATTTAATGAATATTTGTGAATATTTAATGAATATAGATTGTATATCATGATTTTTATGAATATTGAAATATTTAAAAAATATAATATATTACTTTTGTATATTTGTAAGTTTTGTGAATATTTAATCTTTATACATATTCATTTATCATGATCCATGATTATTTAATGTCTGGTTTTTATCAATTTTATTATATATTACTAGGATTGGTACCCGTCGTCCCGACGGGGAGAGCAGAGGGTGGTGTGTTAAATTTACGTTTGTATGTTTTGTATTTTAAAACCTATAAGCTCAAATCGAATCTAAATCGAATCAAGTACATTCCCCGTTGTCATCAACTGATTGGGGCAATCCCAAGTTAAATAAACATATATAAATGCAAAAATAAAATTTACCCATTATATATGCATTATGTACTATATATACCTACTATTCACTTTAAATATCCATTATTTATTTCATATACGTGTTATTGTCTTTAGATAACTATCATTTATTTTATGTACCCGAGGTAGTATATTGTGTAGTTTCAATATGTTGGAAATTATGGTTTTATTTTTCTATTTTTGATACATAATACAATTTTAAAACTCAATAAGCCAAATTTGAATAAAAGGGCACTATAAAGGATTCCTCCAAAGGGCACTATAAAAGATTCCCCCAAAGGGTACATAAAGAGGATTCTTTCAAAGTTCACATTCAATTCAAAAGGCACATTTGATTCAAATGGCAATTCCAAAGGTCACATGACGAGAAGCGGCGGACGGTCAGACACTGACGCCTGTTATATATGTAGATTTATTATTTTAGTATCCAATATTATACTTAATTAACATTTATTGTATGTTTGTTTATTTAATATTTATTTTTTATCTAGGTTTTTTCAATTTTCTAATATATCTTTCTTCTCTCACTTTCTTCTGAACTCCAATTTCTTATTTTTCCAATCTTTATATTTGCAAATTCATTTCCTTCCATAATCACATTCTATTTTTTTCTACTTTTGGGATTTTTATTTTGTTCCATATCCACATTATATTTTTTCCAATCTTTCTTTTGCAAATTGTTTTTTTTTTTCAATGCACTCGTAACTTTCTTTACTTTGATGCTCAAAATGTGCACATGTTCATTTTCTATGTTTCATACACTAAATGTCCACATGTAAAAAAATCTAAGTTCCACTATTTACTAGAATCAACATTTAGTGTAATAGTTGACATTTAGTGTATAGTTTTGTCACTACACTACACTAAAATGGGTATTTAGTGTTCGAGACACTAATTACGAACCTTAACACTATATATCAACAACGCCGATAATGTTACAACACTAAATGTCAACATCAACACTAAATGCAGAGAATTGTAACTTTGAAGTTTTACTACCTCTACATTTAGTGTTATTAAAGACAAAACAATTTATAAGAAATTGAGAAATAACAATTTTAGTAGAGGTTAAATATACTTCCTAAGGTTAGGAAAACCTTAATAAATTAATTGGTTAATTAATATGTTAATTAACTAACATATTAAATCTAATTACTTAACATAATAAGTTATTAATAATAAATTAATAATAAATTAGTAAACTAATAATAAAAAAATAAAATAAAATTAAAAAAAACAAAACTAATAATAAACTAATAATAAACTAATAATAAATTAATAAATTAACATAATTAGTTCACATAATTCAATATTAATTAATTAATTAACATAAAAATTTAATTAGTTAATTAACATGTTAATTAATTAACATATTAATTAACATATTAATTAACATATTTAATAATTAGTTAACATATTAATTAACATATTTAATAATTAGTTAACATATTAATTAACATATTTAATAATTAGTTAACATATTAATTAACATATTTAATAATTAGTTATCATATTAATTAACATATTTAATAATTAGTTAACATATTTAATAATTAGTTAACATATTTAATAATTATTTAACATATTTAATATTTAATTAATATATTTAATTGGATAATTAATGAACATAATATAAACAGAATTAATGTTAATTAATTAACATATTAATGATCAAATCTACTTTCTAAGGTTAGGAAAACCTTAATAAATTAATTAGTTAATTAATGAGTAATTATTAAAACTCTAGGAAGTAGATGTTAATTAATGAGCCGTAACACTGAATGTCTAGAAATATATATTTAGAGTTGGGTGGTAAAGAGATGTTGTAACATTAAATGTAGTGTCACACTAAATACCCATTTTAGTGTAATTGTCAAGTTAAGTACACCGTTCACTGAATATAGTGTGGAGGTATAGGTAATGTGGATGAAAATTGAGGTGGACTACATCAATTCTAGTTTTGGATGAAAATTGATGTGGACCACATCAATTTTGGTTATTAATATAGTAGTAATATGTTATTATAATATATGTTATTATTATACATAGTATTTATATTATAATATATGTTATTATGTTATTATTATATGTTAGTATTATGTTATTATTATATTATTATATGTTCTATTATTTCTACCTATATAACAGGCGTCAGTCCGTCTGTCCGCCGCTCCCGGTCACGTCACCTCTCTTTCTTGATTTTGACCTCTTGATGTGAAGGGTGAGGCACGGTGATGCACTCTTCTTGACTCTTGATATTAGGTAGTAACCTAATGACTCTTGATTTTGACCTCTTGGTGTGAAGGGTTTTCTCCTCCTATATTAGGCAAGTGATACTTATGTGCACAAAGGGTCGATCAAAATGCAAATGTAAAGCAAAAGTACTTTATTTTTGGAGTGGATTTAAACTAGGGTAATGTTTTCATGCACTGCAAAAATATAAGTACTTTTCCATTTAGATTCGATTTGAGCTTATAGGTTTTAAAATACAAAACATACAAATGTAAATTTAACACACCACCCTCGCTCTTGCCGTCGGGACGACGGGTACCAACCCTAGTTGTTAATATTAGATTAGGTTATATTATATTATAATATTATGTTAATATTCTTATGTTATATTCTTATGTTATAAAATAATATTATTATGTTATTATATTTTATTATGTTATTATATTATTATGTTATATTATTATTATATTATATTATATTATATTATTATTATATTATTATATTATTATGTTATTATTTTATTATTTTATTATGTTATTATGTTATTATGTTATTATATTATAATTTTGGTTTTGAGTACAACTTGTAAAAACTTATCCACATCAATTCCCGTGTGTTTTATTTTGAAACAAGCCACACTATTTCTAATGGACATGATTTGATGTGGATGGAAAATTGAAGTAGACCACTTTGATTTGCGTTTAACGAAATTACTGTAGGAAATTTCAAATAGCCTAGTCTACACCATATTCAGGGAACTTTGTAGTAGTGTACGGGTTCGTATTTAGTGTCCACTACACTAAATGCCATCTTTAGTGTACTGTGAATGAAAAAGTGGAAGTATGATTAAGAAAAGACAAAGGAAATATGAGAATGTACTCTCCCTGACATCATTCAAATATCTCAACCTTAATTCCCTCAAGAGCCAAATGTCTCAGTAACGGTTTGCACAAAGAATCAGTGGGGCATGAGCTAATATAATTCACTCTCTCTGTTCATGATCAGCACATCATTCAGAAATCCTAACCAGCACATCATTCAGAAATCCTAACCAGCACATCATTCAGAAATCCTAACCAGCACATCATTCAGAAATCCTAACCAGCACATCATTCAGAAATCCTAACCAGCACATCATTCAGAAATCCTAACCAGCACACCAAAATATTAAGCACAACAAGGTCATAGAACAGCTAAAGGCTCTCCGTGGCTCAAGTAAGTTAGGTATGCAACAACATCATGAATTTGAACTACAAAATTTGGCGTTTACGGCACGGTCATGCTTAGAAAATGTACCTTCATCTTGACGGTAAGTTTTGTGTGGAGGAAGTTGGAGACATGTCTACAGCACTGCATGCCGGAAAATAAACCATGACTATGGTTGTAATGAAGAGAAGAGCAACAAAGTAGCTCTTCACTTGACAATTGACTAAGGTAGAGGGCACCAAATTCCGATCACTTAGGGGCTGTTTACACCTGAAGGTTTGGATTGGAGCCCATAGACACAAGTGGTACCCCGCTTGAAGGATGAAACCATTGTAAGCGGGGTACCTTTCACCAAACAAGGGAGTTCTAAGTGGGTTGTGGCCCAAAATTTACGTGTAAACCTGAATAGAAGGGTTGTGGCCCATTGTGCACTTGGGCTGAATTTCTAAGTAGTATGAAACAGGCCCTTTTTAGAATTACCCCATAGTGAAAGAAAATTGACCTTGACCAAAAATATGTAAATTATTAGTTATGCTCATGTACAATCTTCATGCAAATAGGAGTGCTCTAAAATGCTCAAAAACATAATTAAAGGCCTGAAAATGGACTTGAAACTGTTTGGACATCACACAATAAATTACAGAACTAGTAGTATAGGAAGGTTTTTATCCAACTTTTGCACACCGGAGGCTAGTAGGCTTGGTGGCTAGAGTAGTGTGAGGCCTTCAAAGGGAGGCTAGAGGTGGTCAGTTCGATCTTCGGTGGCGCCGTTTTGGTCACCGCACCAGATGCGACCGGAATTTGGGGGGAAAGGGGGGGCCCAATTGGCCCTTTTCGGCTCCACGCAAAGGCTCAAGAAGGCTCAAGCACTTTTTCTCCTCAAGATTCCTCTAAGTCCAAAAATATTGCAAATATGTAGATCCTCCTGAAAATTGATAGATTTCAGTACATACCTTGATTTTTGGCCTTGGAAAATTCTTCTTCCAATTCTCACGCCATCAGCAGTGAATGTAACTTCTTTCTTTTATGAACAGTACTAATGGGAAAGAAGTTGTCAAAAAACTTCAGACCTAAAATAGTCAAAATCCAGCATTAAAATATTATAAATGATTAGCTCAAATAGGTTCTGAAAAATACTCTCCCGGCCTTTCGGAAATACAACCTCCTAGAGGTTGTAGGAAATAAGTCTCCTTAAGTTCTGGAAAACACTATTCAAATCTGCCATGTAGGATTCCAACTAGATTTCTTATCCACGGAAAAACCTTTGGGCCACAGCTCGCATTTTGCTTGATGTAAATCCATTTCCGGGGTACCAATTCTTTACTCCAATCAGAACTCGGGAATTCTTTGGGCTCCAGCCCTAACCATCTAGATGTAAACAGCCCTTTAAGCCAATTTAGGACTCAAATGACATTGTATGTCAAAAATATTTATGTAGAATGATGCAGAATTAGGGCCGCTTCGCACTATGCCCAAGTCGAGTGATCGTCCATCAAAATGAGTGGCCAAACTATGGCTAGAGGCCAACAAATTTTGCCAAAAAAATACATTAAATAATATAGATTGAAGGTTTGGCCGGTCGTGGTGTGAAGCCCCAAAGGCCAAGTCGAGTGGCCAAACCCTATATCATTCGCCAAGATTCCAATCATTTCTTACTATATGAATGGAGCAATTTGCTGAAATTTACCTCTCGCTCATTCTCTTACCATGGATTCTAGAAGGGAACGTATCCTTGTTCTTCTTTCGGTGTTTATGGTGATGAAATATGTTATAGTGGGCATTTTGGCAATTCAAAAACTTGCAATATTTCAACAAAATGTTCAAATGATGGTGATGGCGGTTTTTATGGCTCAAAGACGGAGGGTGGATTTTGGGAGGTCTTGTTGGCAATTTCAAAGGTATGGAGGTTTTTTGGAGCATAGTCTTATGGGGTCTTATTCGGAGAGAGAGTTTCAAAAGCAAATGAGGGTAAGTCCATCCACTTTTAAATATTTGTGTAATCTTTTGAGGCATGTTTTGAGGAAAAAAGATACAAAACTTAGGAAGAGTATTACCGTCGAATGTAGGCTTACTGTAACGTTATTGCGATTGGCAACAGGAAATACTTTATCCATGATTGGTGATTTAACAGGAAATACTTTAGCCATGATTGGTGATTAACTTCAATGATTGTGAGGGCATGTTGTGAAGCAATTAGAATTCATTTACGACCATTGGGTTTTAAGAAGCCGACACTTACAATGATGAGGGAGATTGCTTTAGGTTTTGAAGCATTACACGGCATACCCTTCATATTAGGTGCAATAGATGGAAGTCATATTCCTATCCTAGCACCATCTCAAGATCGTGTAGCTTATTATTGTAGAAAAGGTTTTTATTCATGTTTACTCCAAAAGTTTGTAGATGCGGAATGTAAGTTTTGAGACTATGACTTTGGATGGGCTGGAAGAATTCATGATTGGGCTCTATTTCATAAATAAAAAATTTGTAAGAAATCCATGAGGGGTTCATTTTTACCTTTTAAGTTTATAGGTGATGCAGCATATCCTATGCGGCCTTAGTTTTATTCACCATTCAAAGGAGAGAGGGAAGGTTTGCCTAGGAAAAAGGCTCATTGGAACTTTATCCAATCAAGCCCTCAAATGGCGGTTGAAAGGACATTTGGCATTTTAAAGGGTAGATGGCGTATATTACTGAAACAAATTGACATGCCGCTTCAAAATGTACCGGATGTGGTATCTGCTGCATTATGTCTCCATGATTTGTGTATTATGGAA
Organism: Bryoerythrophyllum caledonicum; assembly: GCA_963971425.1. NCBI lineage: Eukaryota > Viridiplantae > Streptophyta > Bryopsida > Pottiales > Pottiaceae > Bryoerythrophyllum > Bryoerythrophyllum caledonicum. The sequence goes on along the minus strand of OZ020522.1, from coordinate 23,113,014 downwards.
AATGACGAATTCAACATGGAATGGGCAAAGGATGTTGAGATGGAGTTGCAGGAAGAGGCTAATAGAAGTCTAGGTGCTTTTCGAAAAGTAGACATGTTTAAAGTCCCGGAGTCTTCATTGAGGGAAATGAGAGAATTACAAAAAGTCAATCCTGAAGCTGAATACACACCATTCATAGAACCGAGAGAAGAAGTAGAAATGGAGGAAGACAATGAAGGAGATGAAGAAACCAAAAAGGAGCGAGCACCAAAAATGAAGGATATGCTAGCTCAAGCAACACGAGTCTATTTGGTATTAGCAGACAATTTTTACAAGACTCATTTCGCTCAAAAATCAAAGGTCCAATTCGAGGGTTGTAGCTCTAGTGGTTCAATTTATGAGTCGGAGTAAAGCTATAGCTTATTGATTAGGCGACCAAATTGTTGATCTATTCTCTCTAAGAGTTCATTTGTTCTCTCAAAGTTTCTCATTAATCCTACACTAGTTTCTGCCATCTTCTCAAAAATCTAGGGATCTCTCTTGAAAACGGTGCTTACCTTTTGAAGATGATGATGGTGTTGTTGAAAATGGTGTCGATGATTGCACACTATCCACTTGGGGAGGAAAGTCGGCCATAAAATCATTGTTGTCATTAGTTGTAGCCGAAACATGCTTGAACACTTGTTCGGCTTGATGATACCACTTGTCCATCGCATCATAGAATTTTCTTTCTTGACGGTTGTTGCCTGAAATTGTATTAGCCAATTTGTCTTCTTTGTAAACACCAAATACTTTAGTAAATTTCTTGCGGCATGCCGTGGCCGTGCGCTTGAATTTTGGAAGCATTACGACCATCCGAGCATGTAACCGCACACATGTGTCACTTCCTACACTCAAAACAATAAAAAAATGAGTCAAAATGCTCAAAAATGTGAGTGGAAGAACAATTATAGCATATATAGGGAGCTAAAACAATTACTGTAATTGCCATAAAAGAAGGTGAATCACATTGTTGTACATCTAAGGAGGTAGGTAGGAATGTAGGGGTGCTACCGGGTGATAAGGAGGAGACTAGGGATATAGGGGTGCTACCGGGTGGCAAGGAGACTAGGTTTCAAATTCCGATGACCCCCATGCCTCCCCAATGGTGGGAAAGGGGGGCCGTGGTGGTTGGGCGCTGGAGGCGAAGGAAAAGGCCTTTAGGCTTCCAATTAGCCTCACAATCCTCACAAAGCTTTTGCAAAAAAAAAAATGTTTCAAAAAATTAAGGGTTTAGGGTTTAAAAAATTTACCTTGTTTCTTGTTGTTTCTCTCAAATTCGGACTCCATCTCTTCCTTCAATGCAATCAATTGAAGGACCTCCAAATCCAACCAAGTTTGGTTTCCTTCTTCTCCTTCAACTTTGACCACCACCTCATTTGCAATCTTCTTCGTTGGGGCAACCTTCTTTTTTGGAGCAGTTTTTATTTGAGGACCCTATAATTTCACATTTCTCTCTATAAACATCCTTCTCTTCAATTCTTTCCATTTCTACTCTTTCTATCACTTGCTCTCTAACTTGAGTTGAAAAGGGTTCAAATGCGCCATACAAATTGGGCCCAAAAAAAATTTCCGCACCCTCAAGGCTTCCCTCGCTACAGTAATGGAGGTTTTGAGAAAAATGATCCATCTTCAAAAATTGTACCCAATGCCGATCAGCTGTGTTTGACTTTCGAGGCAAGGTCACCAATGAGATCTCAATTGAGGTGGAGCAACCCAAAATTACACACTTCATGACCCAATGCCAATAATGACTAAGGTTTTTAGATTTGGAGTTATCGATTTGGGTTGCTTCAAGCACCATTTATGCATTTACCATTTTCATGCACCATTCCATGCATACTCTATTAATTGGATTTGGGTGGATTGGAATTCAATGCCTCTACCTTAGTAGTCTGCAATTTAAAACAAGGCCATCATGACTTGATCTCAATTACTGACTTGGAAAGCTTTGAAATGCACTTGGTTTTATAGACTCTGGCCTGCCCATCACAAACAACTCTTGTTCTTACAAACTAGTTGCTTTTGGGAACATGCTAGAATCAATATCAATCATGTGCCAAACACCAATTAGAATGTCTTGGCTAGGTGCTGTAGGAGTCTGAAACTCCCATTTAATTGCCCCTACAAAAAAAATAGTTAAACTGTGATTTTTAGTTTAGATAATCGGCAAAGTAGTTAGTGTTGCATAGAATTAGATTGCATAGCAGATAGTGAAAGTAGGAAAATGCTTAACTAGTTAATTAGTGTTATAGTGGTGATAAAACCGGGTATTAAACCAACCAATTTTTATGCCGGGAAAAGCTAAAAGAGAGTGTCTGGGAAAATCCGGGACAAAGGTCCAAATCACCACTTAGGGCTAAATTAGCTAGTCAAGTTTTCATTAAGTAGATAGCCTATTTATTAGATTTTCTTTCTAGTTTGATTGTTTTGGTTTCCTTTCTAGTTTATTTGTTTATTGAAAACTTAAATTCTTATTTGAAAGAATAGGAATTTCATTTTATATGAAAGAAAACGATAAAAAGGAGAAAAAGAAAAAGAAAAGAAAAATAGAAAATAGAAAATTAAAATAAATTGGCTGATACTTGGGCAGAACCCGGATATCAGCCGGGTATCGGCAGGTACCAGAGTAGGTACCGAGACTGCCGAGGTACCGGCAGTCGGTATTGGGCTGGTACTACTCGAAAGACGATAGAGACAACAAGACGACGAGGATGAGGATCACTCGACAATGAGCAGGAGACCACACCACGAGGGGCAAGAAACCGCGACGCTGAGAGATAAGAGGAGAAGAGGAGAGGAAGAGGAGACCGCGACCACAAGAAGACACGGAGGAGAGGAGGCCTCAAACGAGGAAGAAATAAGGGTTTTAAAGGAGAGTTGCAGCCATGTGGAAGAAGCCTAGGGTTTCAAGTTGCAAACTAGGGTTTGTGAAAGATCGCAGCGGAGGGGTTTTAGACATAACGGAGGCAACAATTACTAGGTGTGGAAGCGGTGCGAGGAGGTTCACAACTGTGGCGAGAAAATTCAAAGACTAAAGTACAATTGCGAGGAGGTTGCGGGTGCAACAACGAGGTGGCAAGAATTGTGAACAAGGTGCTTCTTGCCAATTGATGGGTTTTTCTTATTTGTAGAATATCCTTGTTTGTGAGTTCTCTTCTTTCACTTGTTTATCTCATTTTCTTGTTCTCGGGATGAATTCCAGTTGTCTTATTTCCAGTCTAGTCAAAGTCTCCCGGTAGACTCTACTTAGACCTTGTGCATCCTAGAGTCTTGAATTCTTGTTACTTTTGCGTCTACCCTTTTTCTGTTCATTTATTTCCTTCCTTTCCATTGTCCCGGCCTTGTGGCAAGTAGTCTTCGTGTTCTCCCTATTCTTCCCCTTTTCCTAGTCTTGCCTAAGTTTTCCATCATTTTCCGGTCTCTCCGGTCTCCCGGAAAACCATCTACAAAAACTCTTGTTCTCCTAGCATAAGAGTCATCTCTTTCACTCAATGAGTGGTCATTTATTATTTTGTTTTGTCTAGTTGTGTTTCTAGATATGTGAGATGCCTACATCCACATTAATCTAGAAAAGTGTTTCAGACAAAAGTACACCGGTTGCTTGTGTTTTCCGAGCCGGACCAGAAATTGTGATAAGTCTAGTAGGATGATTGGTGAAGTTCAGGCACATCCCGCAGTTAGTCCATCTCGGACGACCTGACTCCACCGGTAACACTGACGCTTTCCAAGATTCATCCGAATAAGTGGGACGAGACTGAGAAAGGAGGACAGTTGGAGGAAGACCTCACTCGCATGGGCTGCATGGGATTATATGAGAAACCTCGGGTCTTCCAGAAGGGATATGCAACTGCAGAGTTGCTACCTCCCGGGACACCCCGGGGAGTCTACCCGACTATCCCCCAACATGGACCACAGAAATATGGCGTAATGTGTACTCTTTTGCAGAAGAGGAGGGATGGAAGCCCGGGGTCAACCGGGAGTTGCTAGATAAGCACCTATCAAGCTCCTACGACGTATCGGAGTGCTCCCGCAGTGATCACTTTATGAATAACCGGTTGAGGAGGGTGGTTGAGTTTTTAAACCCAATCTTCCATCCCAACCGACGTGAGAGAATCACAGCGCGGCTAGCCACAACATATATATAGACATTCTTTGAGGTTTTTTTTTCCCAGACTAGGGATTTTTGTTGGAAGAGCGTTTGTGCCGCAGCTCTGGGCAATCCAACAAGGTGGGTGTTCCAAGACTTTTTTAACTCCATACTTGATGCATCTGTATAAGCACTCTGGTTGTCTCGAACCGGAAGAAAGGAGGATTTGGAAGCAAGGGATGGTTTCTCGGGACCATTCTCCCCAGCCTTTCCCTAACTTATTGAAGGAAGTTTGGCTTGTTAAACGTTCAGAGGTACGTGCAAGGGGAACGTAGAAAATAGATTGTGGAAAATCGCCCCACATCATCCGGCCTCAAGAAGCATTAATCGATAGTCACTTGATGAGGTTGTTATTCTATTACAATTTGTTAGTATCCCTTGTTCTTTGTTGCAGAGAGCTCTGGGATGATAAGCTCATGACCAAGGATTTGGTCATTCGGCTGTTTTCACGTATACTGTAGCAATTCGTCCATGCAGAACATGCACGTTACCGTTAAGTGCACCATTGTATAACTTGAATCAGTAATGAATACAAACCAAATATTGTAGGGCAATTTGGTGTAGAGTTTCACTCTTCGTTGTCACGTTACATGGTGAATAGTTTATAATTTCATCAGGTTATGAGCCCACATAATGTGAACTAAGCCATAGCAATGTTACATAGTTAAGTAACGTTGCATTGACCTACACACCAAAAGTTTTTTTGCACAAGTTGTAGTTGAAGCATTTCATTTCTTGCAAGGGTCATGGGCCCTGAGGACCAAATGGCTGGCCTTGGAGCCAGCCACATGCACACACCAATTCTAAAACAGAAATTTGATGATCAAAAAATTGAATTGCAATCACAAGTCTCTATTTCAACTCCTCCGAAACAAGAAAGCGTGAGCCTCAACTCACATAGAGAAGCTCATAGGGGTTAATTACGGAGTTTGGAATTTCAGATGAGTACTATGTTTTGGGCGAGACGATTGATGAGCGTAGTTGATGGATCTTTGCCGGGAGTAGCTCACCCTCATTAGTCTGAGTGGATGGACAAGGATGTAGTGTGTCAATCCATTATCATATCAGCCGTGGACTCTAAAATCATGCGAAGATTGATGACATGCAAAATTGCAAATCAAATGTGGAGGAAGTTGAGCACTATTCACAAGCTAAATGCCACGGAGAATGTCCAGCTATTACAGCAGCAGTTCTTCGAATTGAAGATGAAGCCGAACAATGATGTGGTGGATTACATCAGTGCGGTGAAGCAATGGACAAATCAACTCACGGACCTAGGCGAGCCAGTTAGTGAGCAAGCCATAATGTGTAAAGTGATATGCTCACTACCACAGAGTTTCAGATATTTAACAGCAACTTGGAATAGCATTCCAAGATAACAACAGTCCATCAAATCTCTGACCTTAAGGCTCCTTAACCGAAATCGTCTTCAGCAGGAGGTAGATGAAGATGGAGATAAAACTTTCTTTAGTCGCGGGCAAGCAGTTGGGGCCGGCCAGAAATCCTTGACGCCATAAGACAAAAAGAAGCGTGCTGCCAGAGTTGCCAAACTCAAGAAAAAGACGCATTGTAAGAAGTGTGGGAAAAAAGGCAATTGGGAACGAGATCTTGAGTGCTCGGAAAGCAAGAAAGAAGGTGCCCAGTTCCAGCAAGAGCGAAAAGTTGGTTGGGGCCAAGATTGAGAACCGAGTAAGGCGAACGTTGTTATCGGCAGTGCCAAGTTGTCAACAGTGACATAAAAGACGGTGATAGCACAACATTCATGATGCATGGAGGTGGCAGCGAAATAGATAAATCATGGTACATGGATGGCCAAGCTATTGAGCATATGACTCATAAGTTGGAATGGTTCCAGTTGTTCCATGAGGTTGCTGCAGGAAGATGGCCGGTTATCATCGTTGATAACATACGGCTTTGGGTGCGCGGTACTGGAACCATACATGTTACATGTCTAGTAGAAGGCGAATGACAGAGGCGAAGACTAGTGCGTGTTTTTTTGGTTCCAGAGCTCCAAAAAAATCTATTCTCAGTCGGCCAGGCAATAGACTAGGGTTTTTCACCACTTACACAAGACGAGCATGATTTCTTCAAATGCATAACGGAAACGTGGTGTTGGTAGGAGAACGCTCAACAAAATTGTACAAGGTGCTGACAAAGGTCATCCTTCCTTCGAACCATGCCAACTTCGTCATGGGAAAGGTGAACAGCCAGAACCAGGTATTGGAACCTCGGCCTTTGAGTCGTTTGTCATTGTGGCACCAGAGGTTTGGGCATGTAAATCATGCTCAGATCATCAACATGCATTCACAAGGATTGATTAAAGGGTTAGACCTCACCAGCGATGCTATACCTCAAAACCCTTGTGAAGGATGTGCTATTGGCAAAAATAGGCAGAAAATTTTCCCAAAAGATAGCAAAAGTGTACATGCATATAGGCTAGGCATCTTTTTCCATCCTGATGTACGCAGTTCTCTAGAACAGTCATCACTAGGAGGATCACGATACATCCTTCTGTTCAAGGATGACTGCACAGGATATTGCTTTATGTTTTGTATTAAGAACAAGTCTAACGTGCTAGAGCACTTTAAGGCTCTCTGTTTTGTGATATCTATGCAAACAAGACACCAAGTGCAAAAGGTACGGAGTGAGAGGGGGGGCGAGTACCTCAGTCAAGAGTTCTGCGATTTTCTGCTTGCGCATAACATAGCGCATGACCTCACAAGCCCTCACTCTCCCAACCAAAACGGCGTGGCCGAGAGGGAAAACTGCACTCTCGTGGAGTGCATGAGGACAATGCTACATACAAAGGGCCATAGTTTACGGTGGTAGGGTGAAGCGGTGCAAACCGCAGCTTATCTTTTGAACCGCCCAAGCTCTAGTAGAAGGGCAAAAAATCCTTACGAGCTGTGGACCGGTAGAGTGCCGGGCGTTGGTCATTTGCGCCTCTTTGGCAGTGTTGCATATGTACACATCCTGAAGATCCAAAGGAAAAAGTTGGACCGAAAAAGCGAGAAGTGCCTTTTCCTTGGATACTGCACTGGTACAAAGGCCTACCGCCTTTGGAATTCCAAGCCGAAAAATAGTTGTGAGCCACGACGTTATTTTTTATGAGGTCATTCCGCTAGCTGCTGTTGATACCAACAGAGCAGTCTCAGGTTTGTTCACAATCCCCATAGCCAACAGACAAGCCCCGACCACTTCTTCATTTGCCGCACCTTCAGTAGAGCGAGACCCACCACTGCCCGTCCCTCCTGATTTTGCTATCAGCGAACTTGATGACGACCATTACTCGGAGGCTGAGGATGACCACGTCAAAGTATCTGTGAGGCTTGCACCCGCACGTCAGCTTTCACCGCGTCCTACTCGCATACGTAGACCTCTAGCAAGGCTTGCGGACTATTATATGCCGCATTCTTTTGCAAGCATTGCCAGCTCCACTCGAGCCATCCTTGACGACCCCGACAGCTATTCGGAGGCAATGCGCAGTCCCAAAGCCCACCATTGGCGCGCTACTATGCAAACCGAGTACAACTCTCTTATGAAGGCGAACACCTCGAGATTTGTACCTCTTCCTACAGGTTGGAAGGCTATTTGGTGCAATTGAATATTCAAGATCAAGACAAATGCCAAGGGCAAAATCTCCAAATACAAGGCAAGGCTGGTAGCCCAAGGGTGTATGCAAACCAAAGGCACTGACTATGATCAGACATTCAGCCCTATCGTAATATATGATGCAGTCCACACCGTTTTGGGCATCGCAGCGCAACAGGCCATGCATCTCACTCAATTCAACATTTAGATCGTTTTTTTGAACGGCTTAATCGACTCAGTGTTGTATATGATACAACTGCCTGGATTCAAAATGTCAGGTCCTGACAACACTGTTTTGGTTTGCCTCGTGCTCAACAGTCTACGGATTCAAGCAATGAGTACGCATCTAGAACAAGACGTTTAACGACTTTCTTTTGGAGTTCAACCTTGTCCCTACTACTGCCGACCCGTGTCTAAATGTCTCCAAATAGAAGCCACCTTTGATCCTGTGCCTCTTCGTGGACAATGGATTAGTTGCATGTGCAAACCAGCAACGCCTCGAGGAACTGCTCGCCTATATGGAGAGTTGTTTTGCCATCACCAAAACTCTTGTTGATTTATATGTGGGATTGCACATCCACTAGACTGCTGATCAGCGCCAAATTTTAGTTAACCAGTCTGTTTATATCCAGTGCATTCTTCTTCATTTTGGTTTTGAAGATTGCGTTAGTGTAGCAACTCCAGCAGATCCAAATATTCAACTTGATGACAATGTTGATTCTCCTGACGCCATTGCTTTTGGCTACCCTATTGTAATCGACTATTTATTATTTGCCCAAACTCTTACAAGGCCTGACATCAGTTTTGCAGTAGGGTGGCACAGTTTTCTGCAAATCCAGAGCGCCCTCATTTTCTAGGTGTAAGCAGGATATACAGATATCTTGCCAGCATGGTCCATCTATCTCTCTGCTATGATGGTCACTCTGGCACTATTCTCCTTGAAGCTTTTGTAGATGCAGACTATACTCGTGACATCACACATAGAAAAAGTCGTTCTGGCAACTTGCACCTATGGCATGGAGTAGCCGAAAGCAAGCATGCGTCTCTACCTCTACCACTGAAGCTGAGTATGTTGCCGCTAGCTCCATCACAAAAGATATTTATCTTGTTCCGTCGACTCTTGAGCGACTTGGGGTTTTCTTAAGATTCTCCAACAACATTATTTTCTGATAATCAAAGTGCCATTCGTTTGGTTCACAACCTTAAGTTCCATCGGCTCACCAAACATATTGACATCGTCTACCACTTCATCCATGAGCACAAGAAACAAGGCGACATCAACGTTCTTTTCACACCCACTGCTATCCAGCTCGCTAATCTTTTTATTAAGGCTCTGCCTACCAATTGCTTCACATACCTTCGGCAGAGCCTAAATCTTCTACCATGTCCTTCCCATGACACTCAGTCAATACGTTCCTCCACTTCTCTATCTGTTCAGCCCGCCATCTCTCCAAGATACGGATCTGAGGGAGGGTGTTGAACGTTCAGAGTACGTGCAAGGGGAACGTAGAAAATAGATTATGGAAAATCCACATCATCCGGCCTCAAGAAGCATTAACCGATAGTCACTTGATGAGGTTGTTAGTCTGTTACAGTTTGTTAGGATCCCTTGCTCCTTGCTGCAGAGAGCTGTGGGATGATAAGCTCATCACCAAGGGTTTGGTCATTCGGCTGATTTCACGTATACTGTAGCAATTTCATCCATGCAAAACATGCACGTTACTGTTAAGTGCACCTTTGTATTCCTTGAGACTTGAGTTAGTAATGAATACAGACTCAATGTTGTGGGGCAATTTGGTGTAGAGTTTCACTCTTCGTACTCACGTTGCATGGTGTATAGTTTATTATTTCATCATGGAGCTATCGGCAAACCAACAGGAGGCGCCATCATTCCGGTCACTTTTGAACAATGGCACGTCATCCCGGTCTCACCGGAAAAATCCACCACCACCCCGGCGATCCTAGAATCTCACATTGGTGGAGAGAATAGCCAAGTTCTCCCGAGATGTAACCAAGGATGTCCAGCAGATGGACATGCAGCTTCTATTGGCAAGGAGTCTTCAAAGGGCTCTCCGGAAGGTGTTGGGAGTAGAAAACATTGGAGATATATTGACTGCAGCCGAGGAGGTCCAGGTACAGTTCACCAAAGTGAAGAAGGATCTCCGGACATCTCACTAGGAGCACCTAGATACGAAGGTCAAGGCATAGAAGACGATGGTGGCACTAACCAAGCTACTCACTTGACAAACGAGTGCCACAAGATTGATGCAAGACCCGAGCTCAACTCGGAAGAAGAAAAGGTTTATCTCTACCAGCTTTTTTTCTTCGAAACAGGATGCTCGATCCACTCAATGTCCAATGAGTAGAGTGGATTCTCCATCTTCCAAGGAGTGGGGTGTCAAAGTCCATAAGAGACACAGTCAATCCTCCCAGGAAGGAACCGGTTGATCTTTCTACCTCACAAACAAATTCTCTAGTTGACTCTCCAGTAGCTATGCTTATTGATCCGGTGGAGACTTCCCATATATCGGTAGATACTCCCAATCTACCGGTAGATCTCCTGGTTGAGATTTCCAACCTTCCGGTGGATCCTCTTGATAATATATCCGTGTATACTTCCAATCTTCCGGTCAATTTTCCCATGGATCTACCGGAAGATAATTCCAGTCTTTCGGATGGGTCTTCCGGATGAGCCTATGTTGTATGTTATTGTGGATTTATCCTATCCGTCGAAAATATGTTGCTAGGTGCGGTAGATTAACGCTAGGGTGGAAGTAGTGATGTCGATGGGGCCCCATTGTCCACCAGGTCACTACCACTTGAATGATTTCTTCGGCTACCTACTATTGTTAAAGTATATTTTTACCGGTCTCGGGCTGGGAGTCTGCCGGTTTACCAGTCTAACGGATAATCCGCCGGTGACTAAGCAACCCTCAATTCTAGGATCTAGATGTCGTTTCCCACCTTGTGTGAAACTAGTTTTTGGAGGGTAGCTAGTGGCCTTTGTGTACTTTAGGAGCCCTGAGCTCTTCTTTTCAGTATTTTTTTTTTTGCTTTGCTTGTGTCTTGCCTTCATTGCTTGTGTCTAGAGTAATTATTGAGCTTGTGTGAGTAGAGAGGGAAAAAATTGAGTCCTCCTTGTAGGTCTTTGGTAGGATGTGCAAGGTTGTGGCTTGTTGAGTGCTATGTGGTTGAATGTATGCTAAGGCTTCCAAAGAAAGAAGGATATCCGTGCTAGATGGTGGAGTAAGATCTGAGATCTAGTCCAATCCCTAGACCAGTTGGATCCCTAAAACGATCTAGTTCAATCCCTAAAACGATGTAGTTAGGTGAGCTCGCTTAAGATTAATTTCAGTTAACTTTGGAAATTACAAACCACTTTGAAATGTAGCTTATGTGTAGATAGTTTCTAAGTGCATTATCTACTAGTTGTGCATGATCTGGTACACTTGTGGATTTTTTTGTGCCTTGTGAAGACCTGAGGCACTAAAGGATTATTGGTGGTCAATTTTGAGTGGTGCACAAAAGTTGTCCCCATCATTTGAATTCAAAGGTGGTTCATTTCTATTCAACCCTTTAAGGCTAATGTCCATTGTTGGGTTGTTTAAACACATTAACATGTGGAAAGTTTGACAAAAATGTAGAGGTTGGGCAAGATGAACATCTACAGGGACCGGCACTTTCAAAATTGATGCATGTATTGGTCAGCTACAGTGATTTCCATGAATTGGGGTCTCAATGAAATGTACCTTCTATGGAAATGATGTTCTACATGATCTATTACACTCATGGATTCTCCCAAGCCTTGTGAGCTCATCAACCTTAACTCTTTAGCGCCAATGAGTTTTGAAGGCTTGGAATAATCTATAAGAGTAATAGATCATGCACAATATCATCTACACATAGGGTACATCTCACTATTGACCCCACTTCACAGAAATCATCCTAGCTCGTCAATGCTTGCACCAATGCGCCCAGGAAGTGTTCCATTTAAAGGATATTTACTCATACTAGACACATTGCGACCAAAGAAAGTGCATTTAACTTACACACAAGGAGTTTGTAACCGGACATACACTAGGAAACGACCCAAAAACGACCACCTCAGCGCTGAAGGGTTAAAGTGGAGTACATGGAGAAGAAGAGATCTCATGCAGTGCAATTCATTTTCTTTGAAATAAACCAGGCTTCTTTGATTTCCTTTGCTTGGTACTGGAATACTACGTTCAACTACTACTTGATGATGTAAATGCTATTTCAAATTCGCAACTCCATAATAATCTCCTTGAAAGTCAAAATTGCCATCCTCCATAACGGATTTGCCTAAATACCATGGTCAAGCGTTGCACCAAGCCTTAGGCTTGGGAGGGTGGAGGAGGGTAAGACAAAACCGGCCCCTATTTTTATGTTGGAGGGGGGCTCTATTTGATCAAAGGGGGGGCTCCGCGAGTACATTAAGGCCGCATGCCTCAAATTTAGCCCAAAAAATTCCAAAAAAAACCTCTAGAGCCCGAGAAGTTAAAAGACGAGAAAAATGGACCCACCCAAGGCTGAGGCTTGGTGCAACGCTCAACCAGGGTAAATAGGGAGATCCCTCCACAACTCTCTCGCAGTCCAACAAATTGTTGTGATTACTATGATTCATGTTGTTACACATAATGTGAACTAATTATAAAGAAGCATTTAAGTCTGCATATCACAAGTGATTATTAGTGGCATTCTAATAGAATACACAGTCTACTAACAATGGATTGTGCAATAAAGTCAACGACCATAATTCATGACGTATGATTTACATTAACTATCACTAATAGAGTTTTCCTGACAGTGCTTCCCAAATGGGCAAGTCAGGAGGAATATGGTGCCAGAGAGTATGAGATGTATAAACGGCAAAAAAAAGAGCATGAGGAAATTTCATATCCCCTTTTTCTGCACCAATGAAATGCTTTGCAATCAATGTTCTTGGATCCTACCCCATGCAAGCTAAAGCTCCCCCATAGTACCCTAAGTTCTCACAAGGTTGACCAATAGTTCCCCCAAGCCTTTCCTAAGGCAAGACACCATGTGCATGTGGTCCCGGTTACTAACATAAGACCTTAAGATTTGGGGTACCTACCAGTGTATTTTGGTGACTTTCAGGAAAACTCAAATATCAATAGATAGTAGTCGTTTAAGGTAGGTGGCTCTTAAACCGACCCTTTAAGAGCTGATTTGGTTTTTGGAGGAGCTAAACTCCTCAGAACAATCTTCAGTAAATTTTCGTGGGAAGAAAAATGCAATTGGCATATGATCCAAGTTGTTTCATATTTTTTGGACCTTCGTGGAATTAGTTACAATTTTTTTGAAGTTGTTTCTAGAATCGACCCCCTCTTGAAATGTACACTGTAGGTACATTGAACAAAGCAAAATGTACCTTTGAGTTAGAGGACGGTTTAAGAAACAGGTCGGTTTAAGAGCCACCTACCTTAGTGAATGCACATTAGAAAATATCTAATGTTCAGAAGATTCTTTGAGTGTCTTATTGTACCTAGTTCACATGCCTCATCAGAAATAGGATACTTGGTATCAACATATGGATTTTCCGGAATTTTTTCACAAAAATAGCCTATTGTTGCTAATATAAGAAGTAGGGAAAATTTGAACCTTCAGTTTTTTGTGAAAAAAACTTCTTTCATAGAGCTAAAGGTTTTAAGGAGAATGCAGTTTGGATGCAAGTTTGTCGATTCCATTGTTGGCTACTGACTTTCTGATCTTTCATATTTAATGACCATGATTATTTGTGGATAATGTAAATGTACTTCTACCTTAGACCTTAGCAAATGTACTTTTACCTTAGACCTTTTTCTGGCACTAAAATCAAGCCTAGATATATTAAAAAACAAACTCAAAGTGGAAAAAAGTAGCTACGATTCATGGTACAACATGACCTCTCTTCTTTGTATATTGTTAAGGCAATTTATGACCATGCTTGTTTGTTAGGGTGAATTGAAGTTATTTGTAAATTGAGGCAAAGCTAAAATCATAGGTTTTGAGCCTTCTTTCTCATTTTGAATAACTAAAATCAGCCCTAGATGCTTGTAGTTGAATCAAAGAGAAGAAAAAATTGTCAAAAATTCATGATGATCATTCCTTCTTCCTCCTTAAATACAAGTAAAATTAGTTCTAACTTGAGTTTAGAAACTGTCAAGTTCTTCCATCAAGGATTTTTATTGAGAGACTACCGAGCTCTTGAAAGTGGATAAAGAAGAGTACTCCAGACAAAAAAAGACTATCTTTAAGAAACCTCCGGACCTTGGTGATTTCAGCTTCTTTGTAACCTTTTTCTTTAAAGAAGGTATTACGTTTAAAGTTGTCTTCTCCTGCTTATTTCTTTCTCCAATTTAATATTAACTTAAAAACGGTACAATTTTCGGCAACAATTTATGTTGCGGAGCTTTTATCCTCATTTGTGCACTCGTAGCATGTGTTTTGGGCAACGCTACAGTACGTGATGCATGTGGTCGACCGCCATGACTACCCCTTCAAGTCCGTGATGCTTTCCTATTAATTGCATCATGGCTCTAGGCTAGGAGCTCGGCAGCTATTGAATTGTCAGCAACCGAGCCATTATCACGTTTGAAGAAATTGTAAGGTCTTGATATTTGTGAAGTCACGCAATCTTTTGTAAAATACTCTCTCTCTCTCTCCCACTCTTTGTACTGCGAGATACACTTAGTTGAATTTTTTTTGCTATTGAGACATCTCATTTAATATATTTGGTTATGTCTATGAATATAATGACATTTATATGTATGGACATATAAATGTCTATGTTGCTATATTGCCAAATGTTTATATAAATGTTGATTATATGTTCAACATATAATACATGCGTTTATTTGTTGTACAAGACAATGGTGCTTAGGATTGAATTAACAATGTAGAGATTTGCGTTTGTAGCTAAGATAGAAGCACTTGATATAGAGATTACCAAGTTGAAGTGTTCCTTGACGAAGGGGCTTCAGCTAGGTAACATGATGCAGAAACGGGTTGCCTTACATGTTGTTTTTGAATGCAGAGCTTGCAATGGGAGGAAGAGAGCTTCAATGATCTCATGGTTTGTGTTTTTTTGCATCGTTTATCCATGGTCAGTGGGATCATGGATGTGGAATCGTGGATGTCTTGAGGGAGATGGTTAAAGATTTCCATGTAGACAATGCATTTGAGTTATCGACTCCATCGACAACATCCCTCTGTCAAAGGTGGTGGGTGACATAGCCGTGATACTACAAGGGTCCTTGTGGAGTGCATGGGAGGAACTTTTCTTCATGGCATTTTACATAAGTGTCTCAGACCAGGTTTAAGTTGATTTATATATAAAAAAGGAATACGTATTGTACAAAGTTATTTGAGTTATCTTAAAAGTCTTACTAGAAGTTTAGGGAAAAGAGAGTTAATCCTTTAATACCAAGGGCATGTTTTGCAAAATTGAGATTTATATTGATATTTAGTTTTGTCTAATTTATGATAGAAATAGAATGTCCAATTGGAGTATCTAGCCTTACAAAATTGAACTTAACACATGATCCAACACCCAAAGGTTGTTGGAAAACAACATAGTATATAAAACCAACATATACTAGTAGTAAGAATTGTAGATTCCGGAAGATATTCAACTTTACTAATCAATATGGAATAGGTATAATTATGGTCAATATAACTTTTGTTTAAAGTTGGTTTAAAATGATAAAAAACTAAATAGTTCTAAATCTACACTTTTGTCTTTTCACAATGTGATAATTTGAATCTCATATTTTTAATTCTAACTAGAAAGCTCATCCAATAATTAAACACCCTTGACGACCTCCAATTCTTGTTCATAATTCTTCATCAATTCAAATTGAATCTTGCATTTTATCTACAAGGATACTATTCTTGAAAAAATGAGGATATACACTCATTCTCCAAAAAACTCTCCATGATCTTAAACCTTGAAGATGCATTAAATACAAGCTTGCATAATACTCATGAAAAATTCATGATTTGAGACACAATACAAGAGAATGAAGACAATTCATTGCCTTTGTCTTCATTTTTTAAGGTAGTGGCAAGCGACCTTGCCCCTTCTTCTCTCTCCCTCTGCACCTGCTGACGTTTTTGTTGTCTTTGCCTCTCAATCTTGCAAATCAAGTCTGGGTGCAATGTATGCTCATACCTTCCACAAGGATTATTCCTCTTTGATCACACATCTATTGGCAAAGCATGTATTTTCTATTAACCAAACAACTTGCCCAAGAAGAAACAAGCATTAGTTTACAAATCTAGCATTTCAACAAATGATGTTCTTTTACCCAAAAAAATGCATGCACACAAATTGCAAGTAGTTGCACAAAGAAATTCTAAAGCTACGTGCATGATTAAAGCCGCAAACAAAACAAAGAGAAAGAAACATCTACTTGGCATTACTCAAAATTTGATAAATCATGAAACTCTAAACCATGTCAGCAGAAAAAGGTGTCAAAAGATGCAAACAAATCCACCTTTGTGCGCAATCTCCACGATTTAAAAGACACCCACAAAGTTGCCGAAATTCAATTTGTACAAGTTGTACCAATTTGTGTAATGTTGTCAAAAATGGCTTGGAGGTTGACCCCTAACGTACAATCAACAACTCCTTCCTCACTCTTCATAGATACTAGATTAATGAAAGAGCTTTCATTATCCTGAGAATGGTTCCAAGGGGATAATTTATTATCCTTCTTTCATTAATTTAAAAAATTATCCTGTGAATGGTTCCGAGGGATAATTTGTAGGTGCTGATCTTATTGAAACTCCATGTGACATGCAAACACCTCCGAGTCTTCACCACTAGAAAGAAAGAAAATAATTTCCAATCAATTTCGGAAACTGGGCAAAGTACCAACCTTGTATTTATTTGGTTACAATAATTCTACCCTTTTTTATTTAATATCTTTTCTCCCAGAACCCCTTTCAAAAATACATTGACTTGGTCAGCATCAGTTTGACCTGAGTTGAAGTCCTCAACCGTTGACCAGATCACTGTTGACCTCAACTCCAGCTTTGCCTTTTTTTTTCCCATTAGTCAATGCTGTGCTTTTCTCTTTCCTTCTTTTCTGGCTGAAGACTGATTGTGTGCCCTTCTTTATGCTTCCATTATTGAGGGGCTGTTGGTGACCACTCTACCATAGTATCCCTAGTATCTTGTCTGTTCGTATGGCACATACATCCACTTCCACGTGGGTCATCTGTCGTACCTGCTGAAACATCTCTCATGCATTTTGGATTCTCCACCTTTTCTTATCCCCACTTTCACTTTGGGGCTACACTAACCTCTTCAGCAAAAAAAAGCCTGCAACCAAAGATGTCATCGATGTTCTCATAACCACAGATTGATTAAGCTTAAAAAATCACTACAGGTTTTGCATGTACGAAGAAAGAGGTGTCTGTGGTACAGTACAACATACCTAAGAGATTGCTTGAAAGTTGGAAGTGCCCGCTTTTTACATAGCATTGATTAAGAAGCCGTGCCTGCATTCAAAACAAGATAGTGGGAGAGCAAATTACAAAAGGGTGAAGAAAGACAAAGGCCTTGTCAAAAGAATAATGTACAACAAGTCACCTCTTCTCCTTTTGCATCAACTTTAACAAAAAGATGAACTACACTGGAGGGGACAAGTCCACTGTAGCCCAGATGCACATAAGAATCATTCAGCTACCGAGCACTAGAACTGGGAATGGATATGAACCCGGCGCTCACCGTTACGTCAAGCATCGGATAAAACCGGTTATTAACGTCAAATCCGGAAACTGATCCACCACCAACGATGTTGGCACAAACTTTACCCAACTGAGACGTCAAGGGAGCCAAATGCAAGTCAAAGATCCGAAGACTTCAACTCACTCACCAGCATATCCACCTCCGAAGCAGTACCACGTCCCTTTTGGGCCCCAAAGGAATCATCACCAATGCCTGATAAACTGACAGATCCACTGCAGCAAAACAAACTATGCCTGCCCTCTAACTCCAGCGCAGAGCGGATCTAGTTCATCAGAGTTCATCACTTGTTTCGAATGAAATTCTGGAAATGAAAGATCTGGAAGCCGTGAGGGGAGAGGGGGCAGATTAACGATAGGGTTGTGAGCAGATTGTGAACATGCAGAAGGATTCAGACACATCGTAGGGAGGCAGAATTAGTGACAGAATTGTGTGGACACTCAAAATTCAGACAACATTCGAAAACGGAAGCTGAGTTACCTGTCTCCTTGGAATTCGAATGACCTCGCCAATCTCCAGCTTAATTCGATCTGATCCTGAAGCAGCAGCCATACTTGTTCCGGATTGGGAGCGCTCGGAAGTCAAAGATCCGGAAGTCACAGACAAGCTGTGAGGAGGAAAGGCAGATTCGTGAGCAGAATTGTGAGCGAATTGTGGACATGTAGAGCAGACATCATAGTGCAGCCTTCAGAAATTACGGAAGCTAACGCTGCAGTTGAATCACCCACCGTATGACTTGTCTCCTTGAGTTTGAATCCAGGAAAGTTTGACATGCCTGCGAATTGGGCGTGCGTTTCGATCTTGTAATGTGAGGCGTTGCATCTCTCCTCAGCACACAGGAGAGATTTGATCCTGAAGCAGCAGCCACCGCGGGAGTCCAGTAGAGCTCGGAGGTGAGGAGAGGAGGCAGAGCTGTGAAGCGAGGTGAGGCGCAACATATCCGATGCGTACAGAGTGAATTGAATCGCTCCTGAGCACAGACGTCGATCTGGTCCTGAACCAGCCGCCACACTCGCTTCAAAGTCGAGCAATGGCTGCAATGAGCAGCAGAGAGACGAGCGTCGATGAGCAGGCGCTACTCCCGCGTCTCCCCGAAGACGTCGCGCTGCAATGCCTACTCCGCGTCCCATTCCAGTCCCTCCCGCGCCTCCAGCGCGTCTGCAAGAGATGGCGCGACCTCATCACCAGCACCGAGTTCCACAAACACCGCACGAAACGCCACTCCCTCTGCCTCCTCGAAGCGCTACCGACGCACAACCATCCGCTGTTTAGGATTAGCCTCCTCAACGCCATGGATCCCATCCCGCAACCTCCCGATCCCGGCGTCCCGCTCTTCGCACGCCTCGCCACCACAGGAAACCTGCTGTTCCTCCTCGGCGGCTGGCACCCGATCACCATGGCCGCGCTCCGCTCCGTCCTCATCTTCAACTTCTCGTCGCGCACCTGGCGCCGGGGGGCCGACATGCCGCGCTCCCGCTCCTTCTTCGCCTGCGCCACTCTCCGCGGCAACGTCATCGTCGCGGGCGGCCACGACGCGGAGAAGAACGCGCTCCGGAGCGTGGACATCTACAACGCGAGGGACGACAGCTGGAGCGCCTTCCCGGACATGGCCATCGCCCGCGACGAGTGCACAAGCGTCGTCCTCGACGACAAGCTCGTGGTGCTCGGGGGATACACGACCTCCTTGCAAGGCCAGTTCCGGAGCGACTCCGAAACCTTCGACGCGGAGCGCAACTCGTGGATCCTGCAACCGATCCACTCCGACTCCAAATCCTCTCTCTCTCACTTCGTCGCCGTGGCCGAGAAGCTCTTCGCCTTTCGCGACGGAGAGGTTGTGTGCTACTCCGCCGAGGGAAATTCCTGGCGTGTAGTGGACGTGGTGCCGGACGCCATCGCCTCCGTTTCCTCGGCGACGGGATTTGGCGACGGGATTTTTGTGGCGGGGGAGAGTGGCGATGGCGGGCATCGGGTGCTTGCGTACCGACTGCGGTCTGAGGAAACCAAGGGACGGTGGGAGTCGGTGTCTGCCGATGAGCGTCTCGGAGGCGTAGTTCATGGTTCGTGCGTCGTCGAGGTGTGATTCTTCATGTGTGCATCTGTGTGTGATATTTGTTGTACGATAGTCCTTATATGACAACCTGCAAAGATGATGTTGAGTTTCTGGATCTCATGTGCACGTTTGTCGCTCCTGCATTCTGATGTCACGGTGTTTATCCTTTCTGCAAATCACGTGGTTGCAATGTTGTGAGCCGTTGCCATGTCGTATTAACGGCGCGGTGCAGCATTCAAATGGGAGCGTGAGATGGAATCTCAAGTTACCATCCTCCCACTTCATGGAATTCTCGATAGTGTGCCATTCTCTCCTCCAATTTCCATACTTTTGCGAAGATTGACATTCTAGGCTCTTGAAAAATGGAACGACAAGTTTCCTAGAATGCATTGTTGGGAGTGACATATTGGTAACTCGAATTAACTTGCCTGGATTCCCTGAAATTTGTTTATTGCGACTTTCCCTATCACAGTGCAGTGAATTCAAATGTAGAATGTACTACTACTTAAGGCAATCTTATCATCTTTACACCCACAAAGTCAGTGTACCTTTACAGGTAACAACACTCAAGATCGAGCTTAAGAGAAATACCTGGAGGACAACTCCCAGTGACATATATCCCGAAACATTGAGCTCCTTCATCCATTCCTGATCCGCAGCCATCCACAGAAACAATATACTGTTGCTATCAATGCTTCACTCTTCTATCTAAAATGTAAGAACCGAGAGATTCTTGATTAACTCTACAAAATTAAGAATTTTCTTGCTTCACTGGACAATGGCTAACAAATCACCACTGCGACAGAAGCAAAGTCTATCCGATATCCCCAAATTAACCTGCAAAAACAGAAATCAAAAGAGTTCAAAACCTTCAAATCTTGGAATCAAAGCCTGCTAAGATTAGAAGCACAAAACAACACAGAACGAAAGAATAAAACCAAACAATGCCATTCAGCCGTACCTCATATGCATTGATGTTGGCAAACATGACCTGCAACCAGTACCATTTTCATCTTCCAGTTAGATTTGCAAGCTCACAACCACGCTCAAGGTGAAGAACTTCAAATTTCATTTGAAATGTCACATCCACATAACATTGACAGCAGGGAGACTACCTTTTGTCCCTTTTCTACTTTGGTGACTTCTGATCCAGCTGCAATTATCTGTAGCAGAAAACATCAAGTTCAATGGCGAGGGTTAATACGCTAATCATACAAAGAAAATGGATGAATTCATTAACAGGTGTTCTACACACTCAAAAGAGAGTAGAAATTATTATACACATTATCACCTAATACTGGTCCTGAGAATAAAAATTGATGAACCTAATTCAAGAAGTTTGTTCGAAGAATACCTCGCCCTGCAAATACTGGTCAAACTTGACAGCTGCACTTGGCAGCAGCATTCCTCCAGCAGATTTCTGCACAAATTAACAACATTCCTCTCATAAAAATATAGCTCCAGTCACGAGATTAATCGTCATGTACTTTTGATCTTGTTTAAGAAAAGAAATGTTGCCACACATTCAACACTACCAACATTTCTTTCAGGGCAATCCGCACGGAAACAGACACGGATCACACAATGCTGAAGGAGAATCAAGGTGTGCATGGCCAAGATGACTTACAGATTCCAGGGCTTCAAGGCGTATCAAAACACGGTCGGCCTGGGGAACAATCTGCTCATAAAACAACCATACAACTATTACGTCATAATTCTCTTCTTAAGAAAAAACTTCATCCACCAGAAAATAAGATAACAAAAAAGGATGACTACACAAGCAAATGACCTTTGGAATATCCACTTCCATAGCGGCCTTAACGGACAACCTCCTAGAAGTCGAGACATAAATTCTCTTGTCCGCTTTCAAAATAGCGCCCTTAAACCTGCAAAAACAAATGTTATGAACCAAAATAATCTAAAACCAGAAGAAGCGCAACAGCATCGAATCCCTCCTAAACCCTAAACCATGGAAGGTTCAGCTTATCGGTGTGAGACGGCAATTAATACCAGAGAAGGCGACGGACACCTTGGATGAGAGCGCAGGGCAGGATCGCGCAACTGTTGTGGCGCTTCGGAGCTGCGAGGGGCTGCGGAGTGCAGTGGTGCTCGCAGTGTTCATCGCCATCGCCATAGCTGCAACGAAATTGGAGCAATTGGAGGCCTGATCTCTCCTAAACTTCGAGCGGAGTCGGAGAAGATGAGCTTCTGACTCGGTTTCTGGAATGGCTTGGATTGGATGACTATCGTCGGATGGGATTTTGGATGACTATCGTCGAGTGAGGGAGGAGAACTAGGTGGGCATGGGAAGAAGAAGAAGAACGCCGGCCTCCTTCGGGGGCCGGCGTGAATAAAGTGTCCGTTCATTCCACCACTAAGTCCATGCCCACCGGGCATGGGTTAGTAGGGTGGGCATGGGACATAAAACCAACACTCATACTACCCTATGCTATGGTCAGTTTCGTATATAATTAATTCAGAGTGGGGACTTGTACAAAATTTTGGGAATTTCAAGATATTTGGCTAGGCGATACCTATGTAATACCAAGGTGACACTCGTGCAAGATCTAGGTGATACTTGTGCAATACCTATGTGATATCCATTGTGACGAATCAATGTGACCAAAAAAAATAAAATGCTTCGGCACTTGCCTGCCGAAACTGACCGTAGCGTACGATATACACTTTGACCAATGACACTTGGGTCGCGCACATGGGGCCTGAAAGGGCAACCGAATGGCGTTTAGAGGTGAACCCGTCGTGCTGGTCAGTTCAGCATGTCAGGCACTTTTAGCCCAACCCCTATTTGACAGATGCACATTTAGGACCAAATTGGTATCATGTGCGCTACCTTAGTGTTGTGGAAATGAGTTTAGGGTTGCGTGCTGGTTCATGATATGCATCTCCTCTTTAGCAATCTGGTGGACATTGGTTTAGTGGTAGAACAAACAAACACTCTGGCCCCCTTATAGGAACCGGAGTTCTTCTTCTTCTTCCTCTTGAGCTCAGATGCGTTCCATTCCACGCTGAAAGAAAAGACTTACCTCCCTTTAGCTATTTGTATTTTACTAAAATTATATCAAGCAAGTTGAAACCACTATGGATACGGTACTGGAGTTACCCTGGAAGTCTCAACTACAAGGTAATGTGATAATTCTTTCTATCTTTAACCTAACATAGTGCACTTGGAGGGTGAGTGGCCTTCTTTCAGGATGACTCCATTTTCTACAGGCAAATCTTCGAAAGTAAATGTCATCAAAGCTCTTCTGTTACGGACTTTTTCTTGTATTAATTTATGGATAAATGTCAGCTGAATAATGTCACGGCACCCAAAGAAACGCATACACACAATATGTTAGCTCTTGAAACCTAAAGGCCACTTCAGTCCATAAACAAACGAACGTGGATGTGGATGATGCTCCAATTGGTCTAGAATGGACATAGCAATCACTGAATATAGTGTGGATTCATAATTGATGTGGATCACCCACACTAATTTTCATCAAGCACATGCATGTTAAAATTTGATTGGCTATTCAATTTCAAGCATGTGTGTGTCTCTCGCCAATTGGATGTAAATTTTCAATTAGTGTAGAAACTCAAACTACTCTAGTCCACACTATACTCAATGTTTGGTGTAGTTGTCCAATTCATGGTGCTAACAACGATCATGTAGGTTCCAACACCAAAATCGGGCCCAAAAGGACCAAGTGTCCGTTTGGGGGACAAAATCTTTCAATCCGTACCATCAAAATCTGCAAATTGTTTATCACGTCATATAAGTTTAGAAAAAGATCCTTGGTACATTCTCAAAAAGGTTAATCTTGGCAGTTTTTAACCAATACAGTAGAAATTCCTCTAAAATACCTCGGTTCTTCAAGGGGTAGGTGGATTAGGGATTGCGAATGGGGCCTATGTCCCTAGCCATATGGCATGTTGCACCCCACCTTCCCCGCACTTACACAGGTCAACACCATCCCCATCATCTCAACTTTCCCATTCCCATCCATCGCCCATCACCCTTGTCCTCAACTAGTTAGTGGTTTCCTCTGATCGCAGCGTCGCTAACTTAGCACACCCACTAACTTAGTCTCCCTTACATGCAACGACCTCACTGAATTCAGACTGATCTGCCAAGTCTAGCACATGTGACTCCGCATGTTACGAGTGGTCTCATTCTAGGCATAGGAACTCACTGACTGCAGACTGAGGGAGTGAGCTCGATGAAGCCATCGCCAGCATTCTACTCTTGTGGATCGGGATGAGGGGGGAGCGCGGAGGCGATGGCGGGGAGGGGAGGGTTGGGAGTGGAGCTTACCGACGATTCGGTTGTGTGAGGATTTGCGGAGAGGGCGTTGCATTCCGGATGAGCTTGTAGGATGGTGGGATCGAGGTTGAGGAGGGGTTGATCGAGGTTTGGTTTGGGATTTATTGATCGGGTGAAAGAGCAGGTTGTTCGGTTAGGAGATGAAGCCGTCGGTGCGGTCGCGGACTATCGCGCCTCCGTCGCGGGCGCCGCCGCAGGCCAATGTCAGGTCCACGTACGACGCGTACCGCGACGAGCAGGACCGGACCGCCGGGAAGCGCGATGGCGGTCCCCGCGCTAGTTTGGCGCTCGATCCCTACAAGGGCCAGTCCACGGGCGAGAAGGTACGCATCCGTCTGCTCTCGCGTTTGTAGGGTGGGAAGCTCGTTGGAATTCGATGCAATTTTTAACGTAGGTCGCCTTTTACAGGATTTGCACACATTTGCCTGACATTTTCTGTTTTTAGGGTTTTTGAGGAATCGGAGAATTTTGAGGCGATTTTATCGATTCTACACTGTAATTGTTACATTTTGCATGTTGAATTGTGCATTTTCTGGTCATTCACTGATAGTTAGCAGCTGGAAGGAGTCAATGTGAATCTATGGCGCCTGTAATTCTCTTTTGTTCGACCGAGCATGCGAATCCTCTCCCGAGAAAATTGTGCATTCTGCATTGATGATCAGCGCTTCGATGTCGTCAACATGGCAGTCAAATGCATAATCCATTGCTCTTTGCGCATTGACAGGGTATGCGAAGGATATGCGACGAGCTCATGGATTTCCAGAAACTCCACCAAGACGAGATGCGCAAAATCGTGTACCAAAACTACACAGTATTCATCAGGTACTCTTCAGGGATCCATTCACCCTCGAAAAACGCTTCTCCTCCCTTTTTCTTATGGATTCTCTCTGCTCACAGGACCTCGAAGGAAATCTCCGAGCTAGAAGAGGAGATCACCGCCATGAACGCCATGATACAATCCCAGGCCGCGCTGATCCGCACGCTCGCTGAGAGCGGCGCGTCGCTCCCCATCGCCTCCTCCGGATCCTCCCTGAAGAAGGACCACTACGCTCAAGACCTGGAGCCCACAGAAGCCGTCAGACGCGCCGAGCTCCTCCCGGAAACCCTTGACGTCCTCTTGGCGGAGCGCAAGGTGGACGAAGCCCTCACATTGCTCGACGAAGGTGAGGCTCTCGTAGCAGATTTCTATCACGGAGAGGAGATGAGTGAAGCTCTCATTAGGCATTTTGAGGAGGCGTTGGCGGAGCGGAAGGCGGGGCTGGCGGCGTACTTGGCGGAGGCGGTGCAGCAGCCCACGGTGAGAGGCGGGGAGCTCAGGTCGGCCATCGTGGCGTTGGACCGGCTGGGGGAGGGGTCGCGCGCGCACACGCTGCTGTTGCAGTCGCATGAGGAGCGGCTGAAGCTCAACATGAACGCGTTGCGGCAGAGCGGCGCGTCGTATGGCGGGGTTTATACCAGCGCTATCTCGCAGCTCGTCTTTTCTGCCGTTGCTCAGGTGCGGATTCAGGGTTCAGGGTTTACACGCCTTCAGGAACATGTAAAAAGAGGTTCAATGTCGATGCAAGGTCTATGGAGTTAGTCTGTAAAAAGTAAACTTTATTCTTTTGTCATACTAGAATCATATTCCATCCTTTTCATCATGATGTGAAGCAACGATCAGTACACTCATAATAGACTTCTGGTCGATGAAGTCTATTATGATTGTTGTGTTACTTCTGATAAGAACGCAAGGTTGACGTAGCTCATTATGGTTCTCATGAAGCCACTGGAGGAAACTGAACTAGTATGTATATAAGTTGGACGCAAATCCAAGTAATCTAGATTCAACTTGATGAAACTGTCGTATGGAAATCATATTAGAACAATTAATAGGACTTCATCTTCAAATGATATTACTTTTTAGGTCTATAATGAGCTTCAACCCAAGGGTTTTCTTGATGAGGCATCATTCCTGACTGATTTTATTGCAGGCTTCAAGGGATTCAGTGGCGGTGTTCGGCGAGGTGCCCTCTTACGCCTCCGAGCTGGTTCTCTGGGCAAACGGCGTGACCGAGATGTGCGCGTCGGTGATCAAGCGCAACGTGCTCCTCTCCTCCGCTGGGGCTGGTGGCCTGCGCGGCGCGGTGGAGTGCGTGCAGATAGCGCTGGGCCACTGCGCGCTGCTGGAGGACCGGGGTCTGACGCTGTGCCCGACCTTGTCGAAGCTCACCCGGCCGAGTGTGGAGCAGGCGCTGAAGGCGAACTTGGCGAGCGTGGTGGATAGCGTGGGGTCGATTGCGTCAGCGGAGAGTTGGGAGTTGGATGTGATGAGGGGTGGGCGTGGAGGTGGGGGTGGGGTTAGGCTTAGTAGTAGCGGCCACCGGTTTCTCTATCTGGTCCAGGTATGGAGCTTCAGGTTGAAGTGTGGTCTCTGCTGAAGTAGCTTCAGGTTGTGTTGTTCAGGATATAGGTGGTTGGATTATGGTCTCTGAGTTCTGGTTAATTACCTTTAGGCTGTGTTGTCCAGTTTAGGTGGTTAAATCATGGTCTCTGAATTCGAGTTAAGGTAGGTCCATTAAGTAGCTTCAGGTTGTGTGACATCCAGTTTAGGTGGTTGGTCTTTGAATTCTGCTTCAGGTGGGTGAGTTATGGTCTTTGAATTCTGGTTCGGGTGGGTCAATGAAGTAGTTTCAGGTTGTGTTGTCTAGTTTTGGGCGGTTGAATTATGGTCTTTAAATCGTGGTTTAGGTGTGTCCAGGAAACATCTCACCTAGTTGTGTTGTGTGATTGGATTATAGTATCTGAATTTTGGTCCATGAAGCGCTTTCAGGTTGTGTAGGTGACTGAATCACGGTATCTAAACTTGTGGTGGTGATCAGGACTTCCTGGAAGACTTGCCAGCCCTAGTCAGCATCCAGTTGGGAGGAGCAGCATTGGACGGTATTGCCAGTGTTTTTGAACAGTACATCGACATGCTGGTCAAGGCGCTACCTGGTCAAGAGGGCGAGGAAGAAGGCAAGAGAAAGGTCAGTTCTCAGCCTGGTTGTACATGTTTTATGAAATTGAGTTTGTATCAGGAAAGCTGACCATATAATTCTGTTTTTGCAGGTTCGAATTGCGGCTACTGAGGAGCAGCAACTCTCACTTCTGGGAAACGCCACAGCTCTGGCTGATGAGATTGTAGCCATTGCAGCTTCAAAGTTATTACCAGGGGGTTTGGCTGCGGATTTAAAGGCCTCCCGGGCCTCCGCAGCCCGGTCACCTGAACTGAAAGATCTGCGGCGGCAGCTGCAGACTCATGTGGAGAAGCTCAAGTTCTACCTTTGCAATGGAATCATCATAGGCTTATGCTACGACGAGTATGGAAGCAAGCTGAACGCAACAACTTACTTCCAGATTGACTCTGAGCAGCGCAATTGGGAGGACGATCCCCTGCCGACGATACTCTTCCAGGTAGGTTTCTCCCCCAAAGTGGTTGGAGGTTCCACTGCACGAGCCTTTTTAACATCGAAGTAGGAAGTGTGGGGACCCCCACCGCTTCACCATTTGACACCATTTCACCATTTCGACATGACAAGTGAAGATAGAATACAAGAGCCCACTTATGTATGGTCAAGGAGGGCCCTCCTTAAGCAATATTGAGTGGGTCACCCATTCAATCTTGTAATGTCAGAATGGTGAAGCGGTGGAGGTCCCAACATTTCCTGCTTCGATGTTAAAATCCTTCGTGAAGTGGAACGTTCAAGTGGCTCCATTCCTACCCCTAATAAACCATATATTTTTCACCAACTGCTGACGTGTGATCTGCTGTGGCAGGCGGTGTTCCACAAGCTGTGCTCTATCCAGCAAATAGCAGGAGACGTCTTGAGTGGGAGGGACAGAGTGACGCAGCAGCTGCTGATCCGGCTCACTGAGACTTTCATTAAGGATTTGAGCACGAATCCGGAGCTGTGGGGGCTGCTGGAGGAGGAGCCGGGGAACCTGGGCCCTCTGGGGTTTAGGCAGTTCATTCTGGACATGGAGTTCCTGTCCCTGGCTGCCAAGAACATGGGGTTCTTGTCCAGGTCTGTGTTTCAGGCCATTTCTCAGGAAGAGGAGCGCATGAAAGAAGCGTATGTGGTCGGTGGAGCTGATCTCGACAGGTCTGTCATCTTAGTGGTTTTTCTGCATTTACTTGATATCAATTTCTAATTGTGTATGAAGACTAAAGCGTCCATTGTCATAGCGCACAAGTCCCCAGATGAATCTCTGGGAAGGGCATACCAAGAGAACAAAGAAAGATTTCACACACGTAAGAGGTTTCTATATAGGTTATAACCTCAAACTGTCTTTGAGGACAAAAGTGTCCATTACCATAACTCATTATCATAACTCAGTAGACCACAAATGAATCTCTAGGAAGAGGTTGAATGGTATATGAAAAAAAACAAAGTTTACCCTGTAACATAGGATAATTTAATTACACACTTTTCTGGGTTTGAAGACTTCAGTAATTTGGTGGTGTTTGCAGTGCTCTGCCTGATCCAGGATGGCTCCAGATGTCAGTCTACAACAATTTCAACAACCTGGTAGAAGAATGGAAGGGCAACGGTGGCTACGTGCCTCGGGATGTGAGCGACACCCAGTCCATGTCGTCTATGCGCTCCGAGTGAGACTTCTTCTGCAAAACGAAGCTCACCATTGGAATTTATTTTAAGGAGGAAGATGCTAAAGCTGAAAGTACAATGTTTCTGGCTACGCTAGAGGGCCAAATATTGTATTCTGCCCCTGGAATGCGCAAGGTATCCTTACTACGTAGATGGTTAGATTTGATGATGGTATCAATTCAAGACATTTTTTGACACCAACCAAGAGAGCTGATGGTCCCTTCGGCGTTTGGAGCGCCTCGGAGGATTCTACGGTACTCATCTGTACCCAAATTTGTGAGTTGTTTCGAGTCCTCATGCACATAATTGAGGTCTTTCTAAGGTCACCCAAACTTTGATGTAGATACCCCTCTGTTGATTTACAATACCGCTGTTCGTTATCTGTTAGATCAATGGAAGAGCTTGATGGTGTTTTAACTCAAGATAGATTTGAAGGAGAGGTCATTTTGTACCATGAATCTTTGAGCTGACTATACGTATCTGATGCTCACTTTAATGATTTTGTTTCAGGTAACCGGGAGCATTTAATACAGAGGACCAAGCGGCACATCTGTGTAGAGAATCTGGCTGCATTGTTTCGGTTTATTTAGTGTAGCACCAAACGAGTGCAGTATTTGCAATTCATTATCTCTTGCATGAGTGCTGGAGTGGGTTTAATGGCATCAATGTTGGTAAAGGTGTACGGTTCTTCGTAAAGGTGTACGATTTTTCCTGGTTGTTGGTCTTTTGGCATGATATCCTTTCAGTTACGACATTGCACTTCATAGTGTGACCCTACTCAAACTCACATCCCGTGTACTTGTGAGGTTTGTTTTCTCCATTTTTTTTTCTTTTTTTTTTGGAACAAGCTGCTTGTGACTTCATCACATGAGTGCCAATTCTATGGCTGGAAATACTTCAATGATGGGCTGCAGATATTTTCCAAGTTTTGTTACATAGTTAGTCAACCTAGAAAGCTGGGATCTTCATGACCTTCATCTGAAGAATGTGCCAAACCATGATATGAATCAAATTGTGAAGGTATGTCAGGGTCTAAAGCACATCACAATCAAGTAATTGATTTCTACATAATATTGTATCAAGGGCAAATAATAATAATTACCAGCTTGAAAATGTCTCAGGCACACCCATCTCCATCTTCAGAAAGCCACTCACTAATTGAGTAGAAATCTTGTAGAACTTCTTATGTGATTTGGTTCCATGGCGTTTTGCATTTTGGAATTTCACTTCTACCAACTTTGACACCCTTCCGAGGGCTGAAAAATTGTTATACTTCCATGAAACTTTTGGCACAAGATCATGTGCCAAATTTATATGTTGATAACATGTGAATCAAATTTTGGGGCCAAATTATTTACATAAAAAAAGATATTTAAAATCTACCAACTTGTGTAGTTGTGAGCCATTCACTATTGCCAACTTTGACACCCTCCCTAGGGCTGTTTTTAAAAAAAATTACACTGAAATTTTTGGCATAAGATCACCTTTATGTTCATAACATGTGTGCTAAATTTCTAGGCCGGAAGATGAATACAAAAAAAGATATTGAAAACTGCATCTCATAGCTACACATGTTGGTAGATTTTGAATATCGTTTTTTGTATTCAGCTTTTGGCCTTGAAATTTGGCACACATGAAATCAACATAGAGATGTTCTTATGTCACAAATCTCATGGGCGAAAATTAAATAGTCAATCCTTGGGAGGGTATCAAAGTTGGCAGCAATGACATGTTGCTCACAACTACACATGTTGGTAGATTTCAAATATATTTTTGTTATGTAGATATTTTGGCCTTCTAATCTTGTACACATGTAATCAACATAGAGACGGTCTCATGTCAAATGTTTTGTGGGAAAAAAAAAACTTCAATCTTTGAGAGTGTGTCAAAGTTGGCAGGAGGGAAATTTTTGTTACAACTACACATATTGGTAGATTTTGAGTATTTTTTTATGTCTGGATCCTTTGAACTTGAAATTTGGCACACATGTTATCAACATAGATGCAATCTTGTGCCAAAAATTTCATGGTAAGTTAACATTTTTTTAGTCCTCATTAGGGTGTCAAAGTTGGCATTAATGAAATTACCTTCCTTACAAATGCAAAAATGTCATTTTAAGCGTCACTCCACTGTACAAAAAAAACTCCACAACTATCATTGTAACATCCATGTCTGTTGAAGGTAGATTTTTAATTAAATTCCTACTTGTTTCAACCAGACCCGGTCAACTTTGAAGTCTTGGGTGCATAAAGGTCACTTCTAGGACCTCGACCAGCCCCTGGACCATTTAGGATTTTGTTATTAGGGTTTCTTATGCTCCTATCACGTAGATCAAATGGTGTCTAGAGGATTTCCGCTAATTTTGAACTCAATGCACACCATCTCCAACCCTAAGTACGTTGAAAAAAGGGTTAGGGTCATGGAGATCAGCTAGATCTAGGTCAAATCTAGTTTAGTGTGGTTCCGATCTACACAAGCCAAAACTTCCAATGCCCAAAACAACACCAAACAACTAAGATTTAACATACAAACAAATGCTACTTGCTTAAACATTTAGTGTTTCAAATGTCAACATTTTACTTCACCAAACCGGCCATAACCCGGCCTCAACTTCTTCTAGCCTCAAATTGCTCTAACTTCGTAAGTCGTTTCACCTCTCTAACCTCACCTCTCACACCTTTACCTCCTCTCTACACACCCACACACTCATTGATACAAGAGAGAGTGAGGGCATCCGCCTTCATCCCCTCAAAACCCTTGTTGCCATGTCTAGTTTCATCCACAACAATTTC
This sequence comes from Bryoerythrophyllum caledonicum, assembly GCA_963971425.1. Taxonomy (NCBI): domain Eukaryota; kingdom Viridiplantae; phylum Streptophyta; class Bryopsida; order Pottiales; family Pottiaceae; genus Bryoerythrophyllum; species Bryoerythrophyllum caledonicum. The sequence continues at coordinate 23,081,686 of OZ020522.1, read as the reverse complement.
ACCCATAGTAGTCTCATCCATAACAATCTCATCCACAACAATCTCATCCACAACAGTTTCATCTGTAGCTCAACCACATTAAAAAAAATACTTCTCTGCTCTTTGTTTGTCGTGGCGCTAATTCTCCGGTCAACAATGACATGCTTCCAAAATTTCATGGCACACCCTCCTTTGAGCTTGTTGTTTATATCAAGGTACCTTCGACCCGCCTTGTTAATATTCCTCCAAAGGCATGGCTTTTTTATTTCCAATAACTACTTTTCAACCACCCTCAATATCCATATCATAGATAAGGAAAAGTACACATTTTCCAATGATATGTACATAATGGATTAAGACGGATTTACTAAACATCTACGCATTTTCCAATGATATGTACATGATGGATTTAGAGGTTAGTAAAAACGTTTAATCAAGATGGAACTTACTAGCGCAAACCTTGCGGTGGAAGTCACGCTAAAAAACTTAGTGAGAGAGATGTGCATAGTATTGTGCGTTACGCAAAAACTCATCGTCGCTCCTCGGTCTAAGAGATTTCTAATATATGCTGTATTTAAGTGTGTAGACGTACTATTCAAAGAGTATTACATGAAACTGGTATTTTTAGTCAAATAATAGTCAAGAAACCTTTCTTGACACCCCGTCACATGTCTCAGCGTATAGCTTTTGGTGAGAAGTACCATGGATGGAGTCCAAAAGAATGGGAGCGTATTGTTTGGACAAATGAATCTACATTTGAGATTGGAAAAAGTTCTCGGAAAATTCATGTTTGGAGAAGTGCATATGAGCGATATTCATCAAGTTGTATAGTTTCTACTTTTAAAAGTGGACGGACATCTCTGATGATTTGGGGTGCATTTGCTAGAGGACAAAAGTCATAATTTGTCTTTATTCCAAAAAGTTGACGTTCTGCTGAGGATTTTGTGGAAGTGGTCTACAATGGTGAATTGATTTATTTCTTGGTAGAGTTCCAGAAGGAGTGCTTATGGAAGATGGCGCGCCTTTCCATCGCATCAAAACATGTGAAGAATGGAGACAAACCCACCAACTTGAAAAGCTCAATTGGCCTGCAAACTCTTCTGATCTTAATCCAATCGAGAATGTCTAGAGGATGCTAAAAGATGTTGTGCAGTATGGAAAACAATGCCCTAGAAACTTAGAAGTGTTTAAGGTAGTTCTTGAAAGAGTGTGGAATTTGGTGAGTGGTACAAAGCTCCATCAACTATGTCATTCTATGCCCTCAAGGTTACAAGCAGTGATTGACCCTAAAGGACATACAGGTTGGTAGATATGGAATAATTTTTTTTTGTATATACATCTTTTGGCATTGAAATCTATCTCACATGTTACCAACATAGAGATGATCTTGTGGCCAAATTTTCATTATGTATCAACAAAAATTCAATCCTAGGAAGAATGTTGAAGTTGGAAGTAGTGGTAAGCTTTCCCCTTTGTTTCTCACCACAACACATGTTGGTAGACTTGGTATATGTTTCTTTGTGTAGATCTTTTGGATTTGAAGTTTTCCACACTTGTATTTGACGTGAAGATGACTTCATACCCAAAATTTCATGGACAAATAATTTTTTTGAATTCTTGGGAGGGTGTCAAAGTGGGCAGCTGTGAAACTTTTCTCACAGCTATCCCCCATGTTAGTAGATTTTGAATATCTTCTTTTGAATACATTCTCTAGCCTTGAAAAATTTCCCACATCTAATCAACATAAAAAAACCGTGTTTAAAAAATTTCATGTTGGAATAACAAACTCTCAGCCCTAGGGAGGGTGTCAAAGTTGGAAGTAGAAAAATGGTTTTTCCCTTTGTTTCTCACAACTACACATGTTGGTAGATTTGGAATGTGATTTTTTCCGTGCATTTTTTGGACTTGAAAATTTCCAAACATGTAATCAACATAAAGATGTTTTCACTCCAAAAATTCCATGGGCAAAAAGAATTTTCCTCAATCCTTGGGAGGGTGTCAAAGTTGGAAGTTGTGAAACTTTTCTCACCGCTACCCCTGGTGGTTAATCTTAAATATCTTTTGTTTTATAAGTCCCATGGACTTGAAATTTGGTGCGCATGTTTTCAACATAGAGATGATGTTGTCTCCAAAATTTTAGGGTGAAATAACAAATTTTCAGCCCTGTGGAGGGTGTCAAAGTTGGCAGCAGTGTGGGACACCATCCCTGAAATTGCCTAAATGCCAATTTGAATGTTGTCCTACTGTACAGTACCTTGCAAATGAGTTACGTTTATTGTATCCATAGGGCAGTAAATAGACATGGAGTTGTAATTTCGAATTGGCATTACAGATTCAATTTTGGGCCAAATCATGTATGGAAAATTGCATTGGAAAGGTAATGAAGTGGACTTTACTGCAAGAAGAAAATTTGACAACAAACTTACAAAATCATACAACAATAAAGTATCTTAGAATATACTACCTACCATCTTATGCTACCACCTTTAGCATCAATTAGAGCCTTCATACGTTTAGGCATGCTAGCAATGAGGATCTCAATTATTTCCTTAGAGATGCCTTCCCATGCCCGTTCAATGGATTCAATCATTTCTTCTTGGTTTTTTGGTATCGGCCCATTTTGTACACAGTCCTTTACAATCATCCATAGGTTTTCTATAGGGTTCAAGTCCGGCGAGTTTGCCGGCCACTTCAGCTTCTTAATGTGATGCGCCACTCTCCAACTTTCAGCGTATTTAATACGATGCACTGGGGCGCCGTCTTCCATGAGGATAAGATTCTCACGCTCATCATGCATGAAATAAAAGCCACTTAAGCAACCTTCATATACAATATTCACAAAATCTTCACTTGTGCGTTTGTGAAGTGGCATAACAATAATAGGGCACTTATCAAAGCCACTAAAGGCACCCCGAATCATGACGGAAGTGCGGCCCGACTTGAATGTGGGGGCTATGCAATCCATTGAGTAGCGTTCATACGCTCGACGCCAAACCCTGACTTGTCGGGACCTCTTTCCAATTTCAAAAGAAGACTCGTCTGTCCACATAGTGTTGCGCCAATCTGATAGAGTCCATCTCTTGTGTGCCTTTGCAAATGCTAGCCTATCTGCTTTGTGTTTCTCGCTCAAATATGGCTTCCTCACTGCAATTCGATTGCCAAAACCCAATTTGTTGATGTACGTTGACAATGTGCGCTTGCAGACCTTGACCCTCATCTGCTCAATGATATCTCCACGAGATAGGTGACGATTTTGGGTGAGAATGCGCACAAGGTCCCTCTTATCACAAATTGAAAGCTTTTGAGCCCTTCCACAGGGCTTACGCGCTACCACTGTACCACGCTCACAGTAGTTCTTCGAGATAGTGAAGACAGTTGAGTGACTCATTTCCAGTTCCTTCGCAATACTATAAGTTGACATTCTAGCACTCCGCATTCCCACGATGACCCCTCTTTCTTCCTCACTCAAAGTCCTTGTCTTCATCTCTCTCAAATGGAACCAATACACAACAAGCATGCAAAGACAACAACAACATGCACACCTTTGCACAGACCATAAACCCAACAATTTTGACCTCCACCAACACTCAGTTTTGCTACAAACACTCTAGCACTCAAATCCACTATGATTCTTAGAACCCAAGGATCCATTTTTTAGTTGCAAGTCAGAAAAAATCTTTGTTGTGATGGCGTGTTCGCAGTTAACATTGTTGCAAGCATTCCAGTTGTAGTGACAGCAAGTTCAAGCTGTCTCTTAAAAATCCCGAATTTGTAGTTGTTGACATTTTGGTACGTCCTAAATTTAGCAGCTGGTGAGTCACAACTATGATTTTCATGTATCCACTAAGTTACGTAGCCAGGTGTTTGAAATTCTTGCCAAGATCTCATTCCGAAGTGACACCACTATAGAAGACGTGTTCTGACACTTCAAGAAATAAATGTACTAACTCATTTGCAAGGTACTCAACAACAAGAAGACTTGTTTTCCAAACGGCCACAGTGCCACAACAAAATCTTGGATACAGAGACAACAAAATTGTGCTACTTGACTCAGTTGGTCCATGGTACGACTCATGGGAATTATGCATGCCATGCAGCACGAGGTTGAACATGTGTACAAGGTATTTGTTTCACAAACACAACATTAACCCTTTAGCGCCCAGGGATGTTTCTAGAGAAACCAAGAATTCTGCTGATTTTTTTCTTTGAACCGGAATTGATGGAAATACAATGACTAATATTAATATCTAACCTTACAAAATTGAACTTAACCAATGATCTCAACTTTGGAGAGATTTTGCACAACATCCAACCGTTGATGGAATAGATTATAGTGTTTAAAGTTACCATATATTGGTAGTGAAAACTGTGGAATTTGGAGGGTGTACTACTTTAATTATCAATAGAGCCTTGCAAGAATTTTTTACTTTGAATTAGAGCAGTTCACATGTGCACTAGGTTGATAGCTTCGCATTGACATATTATGTGTGAAGAAAATATTTATACCCAATTATTGGTGATTTTTTTTTTTTTCTACTTGGTTGTATACAAAAATGTTCCAACCTTATATGAATCAAAACGGAAGTTTCGTATGTGAGGAGAGAGATCAACAATCACAAAACAGTGAAGAATGTCTTAAAGACCAAGTTCAATCAAAATTTAAGACCAAAATCAATGTGCATGTGTGTGAAATACAACATAGTATGTGGCATAGTATTCACTATATTCACTGTATTCACTGTATTTGAGTGTATTTGGTGTATTTTGTGTTGTATTCCTAGCTTTTCCAAGAGTTCTATAAATCCAAATCATGATCTGATTGTTGGAGAGTGTTCGTGTAACGAGTGCGCAAATCTGAACCTCGTATATCGAAGCCTAGTTCCTCATGAATTTCATGGAAATTGAGTTTGAGCACCTCCGGAGTTCCATTTCGGGCTTCTTGGGCGCTAAAGGGTTAATAGCAGAACCTTGAAGTTGAAGCTGAGATTGAGCTGCTGCGATCTCCTTCTTTGTCCTCAGATATCACCCCATGGATCCATGATAGTAACTGGGATCGTGGGAGGGTCCCAGTTCAATCAAAGAAATTGCGTCTGGGAGTGAGAACGTCTGCATTGGGGCCTGGAGGGACGAAAACCGTGCCGATGGAGGGCGTCTACGGGCCTATAGTTGAGGGATAGTTGATGTTGCCCGGGGAGCACGCACGTTTGGGCAGTTGTACCAAAAAGCACCCTTCAACCACGCCTCCACGCCTCGTAAGTCCTAGTAAATAGGCGCACATGCCAACCGTATGGCTCGATTTCGACCTCCATTTGATCCTTGTAATCCTAGATTGGGACCCGGGTGACCAATTGGGTTTAACCCCTAAAGGACCAGAGTCTCCTTTGGGGGGAATTCTGATTTTGGGCAGGTTTCTAAAATTCGAAAAAAAATCCTTTTTCTCTGAATTTTTTATTCTAGATTGCTTCTCATAAGAGCTTCGTGGACATATATTTATTTTATTTTTTGGATTTGTGGTTTGAAAGTTAGTACCACTTAAAGCCAAAAGTGGGGAGACCGGGCACCTCCAAAAATTTTGACAAAAGTTTCTATTGACATTGAGATTTTTCACACACATAAAGAATATTTCCTTTTCTGGAAATTTTCATTAAAAAATCTTGTCTTTAGTGTAAAAAGGCATTATATTCCAAGTCAAACATTTTCACACATTGTCGGGCAACGGGGGAAAAAAACTTCATCTTTTCTACATAAAACCTAGAGATCTTCATATTTTTCACTTTTTATTTTTTCAAAAACAATATATGGTGCAAACCTTCTTATCGACCGTTTGGATTATCATTTGAATACATATGTAGTTCACAAAAAAAATAAAACGTGACATGACAATTTTTGAACCTCCACTCTTTGCACACTTGTTTTGAATATGCTACACCCCTTTTTTACCTCTAAAAATTGGTGTGCTCGGAAATAACATCATGCTTAAGACAATGGTATAGGATTTAGACCTTGTACAGTACAATGCAAAAATTTGATACAAAGTGAAGTCAAAGTCTGCTGATATACTCAACGCAGGGAAGAACTTGAACCATTGTTTTGACTTCAAACACTAAAATCTATCAATCCGTGCGGTGGATTGCAACCAAAATTTTATGGCATGTTTATATAGATGTATATTTTAAGATCTTACGGTTGAAAATTCAAAATTCACTTTAAGATGTGATTTTCATGTCTCTTTTTGGCAGTGGCAGTTTTGGACTGGTTTTAGAGCGAAAGTGGTCGTGGTCCTTTAGGGGTTAATCCCACAAATTGAAGGGGGTCCGAGTCCATGTCCATGTGCGCCTGCTTAGTGTGGGGATATCTTGTCCGCGCCATGCGAGTCTACTATGCCAAGGGCTTTTTCCTTGGTGAAGGATATACAGCAAAAGTCCGTGGGCCATCCAATCACGTACAAGAGCAAGCCCACTGTTATTAGCAAATGAATTAAGGGCCAGATGCTACTTGTTTAGATGTGATCCTTGTGATAAACTGAAAGAATCCCTATGGATTAGTTCTCCTTTGACTGCAATCTTTTCTCCAATTTGGGGACAATCATCTCCTTGGAAATTAAGCCTGGGAGCTCCTTCAACTTTGTTTGTCCCCATGTTTTTTGAATGGATGTTGCATTTTTGCCGTCCCCCAATTCGGCCATACTCTAGTACTTAGAACATCTCCACCGGGGCACTGGGTATTGAAGTTCGTAGAGCCAGTTTTCCTCCGGAATGCACTTAATCGTCACTAAATGCTTCCAAAGTAAACCACTCCGGTTTTGTTCCCACAGAGATCTATTGTTCTTCTCAGAATATCCAACAAAACTAAATTACCAATCAATTGTTCATAGACTAGATGTTCTATTCTCCTACTTGCTACGGATCCGGATCCTTCCGGATTCCAGAATTTCATACAATGGTTTCTGGAACTAGTTTCCGGACAACCGGAGGGTAGCTGGTTTTATCTCTGTTCCTCCTCAGAGAGTCTTCCGGACGGCTTAAACGAGTGACCAAAAGGCTACTGATCCTATTTTGTATAAGTGGCCGGATTCCCCACTGCCTTGAGACTTTAAGTGGTTAGACACCCACTGCCCCGGAACTTATAGTGGCCGGACAACCACTCTTCCTACTCCGCTAACTGGTGATTGATTGCTGCTGCTAGACTTGTACTCTCACATCATCCGGATGGCCTTCCGGACGCAGTCACGCAGGGACAAGTCTGGACTACAACGACATTCCGGTAAGTACGGTTGTGATTCTCCGGAACAAGTGTTACAATTTACCAAAGAGAATTCCTTCTAGACCTACACATCAGGCTTTTTCCTATCATGGGGGTAAACTCCGGCCTCGACCGGAATCCGGATTCACACGTATTCTTCCGTGCCCTAGAGATTACCAGGAACACCTCTGTCGTTCATCTCTTCCCCTCCTGGCTTCTTCCGGACCCTAGAGACTACCAAGAACACCTCTCTAATATCCCTCCAGCTCTTCCGGGCGATCTTCTCATGCAGGTCCCAATCGGTTTTTCTCTAGTAAACAAGATATCACTCTACTACGTAAGAACTCTTCCAAAACAACATATACCAGAATGGATCCGTTACTCACAAGGACAACACTCCATACCACAATAATTAGGAAGCAAATCTAGCAAAAAAGGTTTGAAGTATATTCAGTTTAAGGAAAACAAAATATGGAGTTGCGAGAAACTCTTTTACTAAGTACTAACTAAGTTTCTAATCTTAGTATTACCTAATCTGCGGGTAATCCGGAAAATCTTATCCTAAAGAAAATCTTATCAATAAGGATCCGGAATTTCAAATCTGAGATCCGAAAAATATGGATCTCATATCCGGATTTTCCGCCGGTCAAAAAGTTTAATAATTTTGTTAACCTAAGGATTGGTAGCCGGGTGCAATCATGAGCCCCATCGTTTAATTGCTACAAAAACCCGAGCAACTAGAATTACCTAATTTCGACTCTAACCCTAACTAAGGGGTCCTCTTGTTCCGGCCACTCCTAGGCACCGGAGATGCCTCTTCCGTCTCCTTTCTCCTGTCAGTCTTCTCTGGAGTCAGATCCGTTACTCGTCTGCTTCTGGAAATTGGGGTTTTCGGCCCCGGTTGGTCGATTGAGGGTGCCACCTGAGTGGCCTTTTCCGCCGTGCCGGTTGACGTTCCCACCGCGGTCTTGGGACTGGTGGCTGCTTCCAGATGACCCCTGGACAATAGGAAAGTCGTCTTCCGGCCGGTGGAGGAAGGGGGAGAAAGTGGTATCCAGAAGGCTGGAGGGGTCCCCTGAAACAGAGCTGCCGGGAGGGGGTTCTTTTGGGCCGTCTCCGGGCTGTTGTGAGGAGCCCTACTCCATGGTCCGGGTGAAGCCGCGTCAAGTGTATCCAAGGCCTCATCCATAGGCCTCTTTCCTTTTCCGGCAGTTTCCCACGCCGGCTTTGATGGTCCGGCTGCATCCGGAGAGGAGTGGAGGTCAATGGTGGAGTTTGGTGCTGTCGGTTCCTCCCAGACCACGACGCTTGCCGCGTTGCTGGCCAACAGCTCCATCTGCTGGCACGTCTTCTCCATCTTCCGGGCGTGGTGTATAAGGAACCGGATGATCTATCCGCAGTTCACTTTACCTTCTTTCTCCAAGCGCTCGTAGAAGAGGAGGCTTCGGTTGACTGTGTCAACCCGAAAACTCAGTGCTTCCTGGACTTCCCCGAGTGCTTGAGCCGAGGCGGCAGCCTTGTCTTCTGGTTCCTTCCGGGCTGCTTGCGCTTCCGCCAGTGCAGCATCTGCGACTGCCGGGTCCTGTTGCAATTTCGCACAGCCTTGGATTATTGACCGTTGCTGTTCCTCCATCGTTTGTATCCGGAAGTAGGTCTCCCGAAGACCCTTCAATGGTGGCATGATCTTCGTAACGTCATCGACCCGCAGTTCACCCATGATTTTGTATATCATCGCGCTGCTGTCGGCAAGGTGTTGATTGATCCGCGTGGCTTTCCAAGCTACGTGCTGGAGTAACTCCATGGCGTCGTCTATGTGCTTTCTTGTCAGTTCCGGAGGTTTTGGAGTCGGGCATCGTTCCGGTCGCTTTGAGGGGCCTGCAACATTCGGGTCTTTAGTCATTGTGTCCATCCGGGTTGGTGGAGATTCCGCTGGTGCCGGTTCCGGTTGCACCGACCAACTCTGCTTCTGTGTCTGAGTCGTTTTGGCCGGAGGTGGCTCCGCATCTTCCGTCTCCACCTCCGAGTTGGTCTCCATCCCGCTGTACTTCTGAATGGTCAGAAGTTCTATGTATACATCGTGCTCCTCCGGCTTCAGCAATTCGTGCCGGAAGTAAAGGTGAGTCAGTTAGGCCAGAAGTGGTGACCGAGCCTTCATGTTCCGGTGGAGGCTCTTAACTAATCTCTCCACCAGGTCTTGCATGAGTGATGACCAATCGACGGTGATCTTTCCCCGCATCGCCCCCAAGAACGTGGTTGCCCATTTGAGCACCAGCCGCTTGGGCTTCTCTGGATGGAAGATAGGGTTTAGAAACCCTATCATGATCTGGGCTTGAGGGTCGGTAAGGTCGTTTGTGGTGTAGCCGTCCTTCGGGTTGGCATGACCATGGAACTCCCCGTCCACGAGGTCGTCTCCTTGCTCCGCCACCTTGACGTCTCCGTCGTAGAAGCCGTAGGTCTGCTTCCATTCGGCCCGGGTCCACTTCTCTGGGTGTGCTCGGAAACTTTCATCGTATTGGTTGTCGGGAGTCCCGATCAACTCCGTCACCATCCTCTTGTCCTTCGTTCTCCACGCGCCCTCCATCAGACCGGAACACCCCATCTCGTTCAGGAAATGGAACAAGACTTGGAGGTTCTTGTCCTCGGTCGGATACTCCGGCATCACCTTCACTGTAGGCGGCGCTCCGGCGGTAGTGCTCTACACTCTCCCTAGTTTCCCCGCTCGCTCTCCTCCGACCATAGTGGTCACCCTTCCGTTCGTCTGGTCGCACCTGCACGCACTGACCTCCCCAAAACACTCAAACTACAACCGGATGCTAAAAAGCAACCGGCAAGGAAGGCGGAAAACAAGAGAGAAGGAAAAGAGGAAGAAAAGAAAGGGAAAATACAATTGTGGCGGATTCCCTTTGTTCTCCTTTTTTAATACCGGTCACGACGTAGGGGATCTCCTAACGGCTCTGACGTCACTTTTGGAGATGCCATCATGACGGTTCCGCTCTCCAGATCTCTTCCGGACTTGCTCTCGGCTCTGGTTTCTTCCGGAGAGTTCCGGTCGTATCCGGACCTCCGGATTTAGCATTCCATTAGAGTTCTTAAGGAACTTTCCCGCCCCCTATTTGTCTTATTTGTTGATTCTACTTTCTACTGTATAAATCTATCTTTCTAACGTTCTAGTACTACATTTTTTTTTTGTTTTTTTCCGGGTTTTAAGGTTAACTTCAGGAACTGTGTGGGAACGGATTCCCACAGTGGGCCGCGGGGAAAATTCCGGATGTGGCGTGATTCAGTGGGTTAAGCTCGCACCGGTCACTAGAAAGTGGAGAAGCAGGTAGCCGGGTTGCTAGTTCTTTGACACATGCGCACGGAATTTGTTTGGGATACCGTCCCCACGCCAATATATAGTGCTCCCCTTGTCTAATCATTATACGCCAAGCAAAATTCTCAGTTCATTTCCAAGATGCGGTGCATTTTAGTGCCAATAGCCAAACCTCCGTCCCCGCATGTCATTCTGTGCACTAGCAAGGCTCTTTTCTAAGACTTATATATTTTTAAAGTAAAAACTGCTGCAAGTTAATTCCTGATGCCAAGTAAGTCAATTGATAATCTTTACACGTCAAAATTCAATGTACGTTTTAATACAGGTCTCAAACATTTTGCACAAACACGACATTTGACATCACATACAATCATGTGTGCATGTGTTGTGCGCGCTCAATTGTCAAGCATGAATATGACAAGAATTTGTGCAACAAAACCGCCTTTAATACAGTGCTATTACAAAGATGTAATCCATGAGTGAGGAGTACACTTGTAAGCACTCAGAATTACCTGCTCATATCAAGTCCATGCGTGAGGAGTACATGTCCTGTTTATTAGTTTGTATTCCATCTCATCTTCAAAAAAATCTTAAAATCAACATCTCCTTCATAATTGATACTTTTGGATAGTGCTTGGATGGAGCCCATCTTCATTCACATCAAACTTCTCCAACATTCATCAGCCTTATGATTGACCTTTCAAAGCAACCTTTGCTTCTGTCACAAAAGCTTCAAAGATATTTGAAACTGAAAAGAACCAAACAATAATAGTAAAGTGAATTTCAAATGAGTAAGAGATGATGATGATAAATAATGATAGATAGTACAGAAAATAAAATATTATTATATAATATACATAATAAATCAATAAATATATCATTAATATATATCAATCAATAGTTTATATAATGATGATAAAAAAATAGTAATAATCAATAGCAATAAGTGATAAATTTCTCTTAATAAAAGAAAACGAGGCCAATACCCGCTGGGATACTAGCGGAGGCCGGCATGAATAGAGTGTCTACTCGTTCCACCACTAAGTCAATGCCCACCAGACAAAGTAGAATACAAGAAGAAGAACTCTGTCCCTAAAGGAGGCCAAAGTGAATAACGTACTTGTTCCATCCACCACTAAATCCATGTCCACTAGGTTTAGCAATATGGATCTACTTCCCCTTCTCAAGGGTAGACACTATAAGTTTTTTAAAAAAAAAAGCATACTCATGTGTGATATACTAAAATAATAAAATAAAGTAGAACTAAAATTAAATCAAATAAAGTAAGACTTAAATTAATTTAAATAAAGTAAAACTAAAACCATTCTAAATAAAATAAAACTAAAATTAAGTTAAATAAAATAAAACTAAAACTAAATAAAATAAAGTAAAACTAAAATTAAATTAAGTAAAACTACAATTCAATTAAAAAAGGTAAAATGAAATAAATAAATAAAAGAAGAAGAAAGAATATACCAAGCTCCAACTTCCGCCGCAAACCCCACCTTCCCCATCCATTAGTCGCCCCTCCCCATCACCCCCGTCCACTGATCGCAGCCCCCGTCCACCGGCCGCCCACCACACAGTGAAGACGAGCTCCATCGCAGGCGCCTCCGAACACTCCGATCTTCGTCCCCAAACTGCAAAGTGCAGCCTTCCCAGAGCAGGTGAGAGAGTCCGCGTCTAGTTTCCGAAAGTGTGGAGAGAGGTAGGGTGATGGTCCTTGCTCCAGGTTGAGTTTTCCTCTTCTCTGCGCTTGCTAGTTTTGAAGAATAGGGTGGGGTTGGGTTGGTTTCCTTGCAGGAGAGTCGCCGCGGTCATGGCGGGGTCGGAGGACGTGGTGAAGGGCGGAGATGTGATCAAGACGGTCATGGTTGTCATTGGTAAGAGCACAGGCTCAATTGGGTCTCTTTTTCTGTCATTGGTGGATTTGTGGTTTGTGTTAACGCTGTGTGTGTGTTTGTTTGTTTGCTAGCAATGCAGGCGGAGGCTCTTCCGTTGGTGGAAGCGCTCCAGCTTTTGGAAGACCAACAATCCACCATGTAAGCAAACTCTTCTGCAACATATGTTGTGCAAGTTTGCCGAGTATGGGAACCCCTAAAAGCTCATAAAATCTCTACAAACGGGCTGAAGTTGTTTGTAAAGTCACTCAAAGCTTGATCTAGATATCCTTTTTTGAATTTCAATCACCTCTAAATAGTTCATCTCAGCTAATTCCGTGGCTGGTCCTCTTTTTTCACTCTCAGAGATGGCTAAAACTACTTCGTCCTGAGTTTTGAGCAGTTCCATACTTATTAGGAGGATTCTATGTGGAAGACCTAGCTCTAATAATTATTTAGAGTGAGGGAGAACGATAGTCTAAAGATGGGGTGTCTTGTTGAAACTAAATTGGTTGACGTTACAACATAAGATAAAGTTTTCATTTTCAACTACAAAGATCTGAATTCCTGCTCCGATTTTGTTCAGATTTCCTAAAGGAGTTCCGTGGAAGAGATACTCCGGAGAACTTGATGACCTCAACATCCACGTTGTGATTCCCGGAAAGGACAAGACATTAGGTCTGAACCAACCTCCTCTCCTGTTTCCTTCACCTCTCTTTTTCTCTAGAAAATCCTTGGTCACAATTGAAGTCTGAATGTTGGTTTATTGTTTGACAGGCGTGGACAGCGTGGGAACCGTTCCCTCTTCGTTGCTGACTTACGCAGCTGGCGTCGCTTTGCAACCTGATTTAATCATCAATGCCGGCACCGCGGGTGGATTTCAGGTAGATTTTTCCCTTGATATTTTTATGGAATGTTTCAATAACTGGCGTCTCTAGAGTGGATTTGTTCATAGTAAGTTTTTTTGTGCGTAAACCTTAGTAAAACCCTGATTATTGGGATTTTTTTTTAAAAGTGGGAGGAGTCCTTTTTTGCAGGCAAAGGGAGCCAGCATTGGCGATGTCTATGTTGCGACTGAGTTTGCCAATCATGACCGCAGGATACCGATTCCTGTACGTACAAAGACAACTTTTTCTATGGCTTTTTGAAGGTATTTGTAAAGTAATGAGTTATGGCCTCGTTTGTCCTGCAGGTTTTTGATAAGTATGGAGTGGGAACCATGGAGGCCATTCCCGCTGGCAAACTCATCAAGGACCTGAAACTTAAGGTAAGTAGATGGTTTTCAGTGCACATTTTTGTAACATTGTTTACACAGCAACTCACTGATTTGTATGTTTTATGCAGAAAGGAAAGCTGTCCACTGGAAATTCATTGGACATGACATCGCAGGACGAAGAGTACATCAAGGCCAACGATGCTTCTGTCAAAGACATGGAGGTCAGCATGGACCATAGTCCAACTCGAGATCTTAATGTTGCATTGAGTTACCATGAGATTGATTAATGCTCCCTAACTTATTGTAGAACTAGTCATGGCTACCTCTTTGTTTTGAAGCAATCTTACAGATGAACATCAATGGAACTCATAAATAATGGAAGAATGGATGAGATTAATGCTCCGTGAGACAACTGAGGCTTGTTTTAGTTTGAACCGTCTTCTAGTTTTGCAGATTTGGAGCCTCTCTTTCAAAGAGCTCCCTACAGTTTTTGAATTCCCTCGTTTTCATTGGATTTTTTGTAGGGCGCGGCGTTAGCCTATGTCGCCGACCTGTTGGGCATTCCGTTGATGTCGCTGAAGGCGGTGACGGACATTGTGGACGGCAGCAAGCCGACGGTGGAGGAGTTTCTGAAGAACATGTCCACGGCGGCGTCCGCCTTGTCGCGCACTGTGCCTCTCGTGCTCCGCTACGTCGCTGGCAAGACCCTCGCTGACCTCTCGTCCTGAAGAAAGGCAGGAGGATGTTGTACTTTGTATGCACACATTCTTATATCATGTTCTGAGCCTGGCTTACCTTATTCTCCTACGCTTCATACATTTTTATTCTTTTGCATAAAATCTGACTCAAGCTAAATGCCTCATGCACAATATGCATGAGGATTACATGTAGTTCTTCAACAGAACATAAGGGCTTATTTTTTCTCATATGCTCCTAGAAATTCTCCGGGAATTTCTTTTCCTTCTTTGCAGGTATTCTGATTTAGAACGTCAGACACTTTATATTTTGTACATTGGACAGATTTTTACTAGTTTATTTGATTGCTTCATGAAAGTCATAACTTCATTCTAGCTTTGCAAAAGGAATGCGCAGCCGGGGAATCGAACCCCGGTCAGTACCGTGGGAGGGTACTATGATACCACTACACCAGCTGCGCTGATGTGTTATGCCATGTCTCTACATCAGCTGCTATGACGTGGCAGTTACCGTCTACTTCTTACTTTAGTAGTCTTTCCGCTGATGTGGCAGCCCTGGTAATTTTCTTTCGAAGTCGACGTGGCAAGTAAACGGTATTATAAAAATTATGAAATGTTTGTAGTAGCAGCCGTGTCTTACTTCTCTATTTTTTCAGCTATTGCTCTTCACTACGCCTTGTCGCTTTTGTACACAATCAATTCAAAATGGAGAGTTCTCCAAAATTTTGGAAAATATGATTGTTTTGACTTGGTGATTGATGGGTAGCACCTAGGCATTATACGGGTAGCACCTAGACATCCCATGTAATGTCTAGGTGCTACCCGTATAATGCCTAGGTGATACCCATGTGATACTTCGGTGATGCCCATTATAGATTTGCGGTCTGGTGAGAAATTTTCAGATAAGGTGCTCGACAGACGAACACGAATTTCCTCGTCTTCTCCGAACAGAAATCCTCTTCTCCAAGAGCTCTACACAGACAGATGTTTGCGAGGTTAGTGTAGGGCTCTGGAAGGTATCGTCTTCCTCGTCGGTGGCAGCGATGGCGTCCTCCGCAGCCATAATGCACACGAGTTCCCTCTCCCAGGTGCTCTTGCCGCATTCTTCCAGAAGCCCCCGCCGCAGTCATGTTCGCGCTTCAATCTGCTCATCTTCAGCGAATCTGGCTCACGCCAGCCTCGGATTAGGATCTGTGTCGTCAGGTTTCCGCGAAGGAGAATGGGGCAGAATCCCGCAGGGTTTAGGGTTTAGTGTCTGCTCCGAGAAGCGGAGATTTTCCCCCCCGCGAGCAGCGACGGAGGATGTGCCCTCATTCAAGGGCTTCGCGCCGATGCAAACGAAGCCCAAGTTCTGGTGGCGCATCCTGGCCTGCGTCCCCTACCTGATGCCGCTGAGCGAGGCCTGGATGTATGCGGAGACGGCCTACAGCCTGAGCTCCTTCATCGAGGACTACGAGTTCTGCACGTACCCGTTCCTCATCCTCATCGGCTCGCTGCCCAGCTGGTTCCTGCTCGCCTACTTCTTCGGCGCCTACCTGGGCGTGGTCAGGAACAACCGCTGGCCGCACTTCCTCCGCTTCCACGTCGTCACTGGGATGCTGCTCGAGATCATCGTGCAGGTCGTGGGGACCGTGAACGATTGGGTGCCGCAGGCGGTCTACTGGGGGAAATTCGGGGCGCACTACTGGTTGGCGGTGTTCTACGCGTTCCTCTTCATCGTCTTGGATTGCATCCGGTGCGCGTTGAACGGCATGTACGCTGATGTGCCGTTCCTATCGGACGCTTCCTACATGCAGATTCCGTATGAGTAACTTCTTAGGGTTTCTTGTTGCCTGGAGGTATTTTCCGATTTTCCTTGCACTGTGCTCCAATTTGTATATGTTATCCAACCAAATTTTTGGACTCTCAGACTTGTCGTCCGTGTTTTTGTTCCGTTTACCGTTTTTTTGCTTTGAATTGGTTGATGGTATCTTTGTTTGCTTCGTGAATAATGATGTTTCCATCTACGGTTTTCGAATGTCTTTCTTATGAGTAGATTAGGGTTTTCTGTTGGCTGAGCGGGCTAACACTTTAGGTCTTTCCAATCCTCTTCACTTGAGGACTTCACACCAGCATGCTTCAATCTCTGTGTGTTTGGATCACTTTAGACCTGAATTCGGTTAGAAGGATGATGGTCTTGTTGTGAGTGTTATGGTTTAGTTTACAGTTTTTTGTGATCCTCATCTTGTGTTCATGTTTGCTCCTTGAATTTTGGGTGATAACGGCAATGTAGTGAGTCTACAAGTGTATAGTGGCAGGCAACCGAAGGATAAGAAGGATAAGAAGGATAAGATTCTTTTGTGTTATTGAGGGTGGCTTTGCAGTTATGATGTCTTTCTCTTGGACGAAGATCCAAGCATTGACGTTATGTTCAGTCATTAGCCGCTGCGTATGGATTGCTTCTCTTTCTCATAATCAGGGGTTGGTTGCACATTACCTTGTCCACACTGGTTAGGTTCTTGTTTTGTTTAATTCTAGACATTTTCTGTTTATCACACGTAAATTCAGGCGAGCCAAAATATGATTGCATATGAACTGCTGAGAGGTGCGTGTCTGTGAAGGACCCCAGGATTTTGATTTTCATGCACAATCTCAGTGGAGCACCTAAGTAGATTTTAATTGATAAGTCTTCAGGATTAGGTTGACGAGTGAAGGTGTGCTGATCCTTCCAGATGTCAAAATTACTTGATTTTCGTTCTACATCACAATCTTGGACTTCCTCAGAGCTGTTCCACAAAATCTCAGCTTCAGTTTGTACCTTCCCACCTTGCAATTAGCCTGGTTTTTCTTGAAAAATAAAATGGTTTACTCATTCATGTCATACTCAATCACTTTGAGGTGAAATTATAGGAGTTGAAATTAGGAACTTGGCGATTTAAGGGGTTCCTACTTTACCAAATGCTCCGAGTCCATAGATGTGGCTGAACGTGGGAACAATACCCGTGACTAAGGGAGAGGGTGGATGTTCAGAGAGGATGTGTAACGATCAGTTCCGACACAGAGAAAGGGTACGCTAACTGGAGAAAGAGTGATAGCCGCGAACTAAAATTGAAAAGAGGGAGGCCTCGCAGTTTTGAAATAAACGGACTGCAGAAGAACTTATCGATTAAGGGGAGAAATGTATGTCTTTCTGCAAATAATACATGGATCCAGCTAGTTGTAAACTGGAATCCTCAATCGTGAACTCGTCTGTTCAGACAATACTATTGCCGCCAGAGTATCGCTGATCATGCTATGCTGGAAAATTGTTCTTCAACATACCATGTATCAGAGTTGAATGCTTGGACCACTTCACATATTTGCAGGAGCTGCTTGCAGTATGATCTGAGTGGTCACAAATTCTCATCCCAGGAACATCTTGATAAAATATACAGAGCACTAATGGAAATTGTATAGCACTGATGCAACTATCGGCTCCAGGTGATTTTAGTCAAGTCACAAATGCTATGGTACATATCTTTGATGCAGCCAGTGTCTGAAGACGCCGAGCAGAAGAGGGTGGCACACATCCTGAGATCAAATAACTGCTGACATGCCTTCACTAGATAAAATTGCATCGGAATTGTAATACCTATGCGCTTTCCGCTATCCGCGAGCTGGCTTCTTTCTGCTTTTCCAATGGATATTGTTTTTCCGGAGGAGATTCGAAAGTGTCAGCTTCCTTCCGTTTCCGCTTCTTTCCCTTTTTATTGTCATCATCCTTTCTCTTTTCACTCTCATCATCCTTTTTCTTTTTGCTCTCGTCATTCTTCTTCTTTTTACCAGAAGGCGCTTGTGCTTGCTCCAGGCGTTTCTTGAATGGAAGAGGTCTGATTTGACATGCTGGAGTAAATGGAGGCTGTTGATCTCCGAATCTTCCATTATCCGCAGACCAATGTGCTGGCCATGAATGACGCCGCTGCAATTACAAGACAACGCAACCCGTTCAGCAGCAGACATCAAAATAGGATCAAGAATGTGGTCCAGAAGAAATGGAGTCAAGTCCTCCCCAACAACTTCAAACTTAGATGGAGGAATGTTTGGGACAAAGAGCGAAGTGGGAAAGAAGCAGGGCTTATTTGGCAATTATGGCACAAAGTTGTTGTTGTGAACCAATGGAGGAAACGGGCTTCTCCTCTCATTGATGATAGGTGCACCGCTTGTAGTCTGGGAGAACAGGAGAGCATTCTGCATAGGTCCTGGAGTTGTAGCCAGGCTAGAGGCGCGTGGGACTATGTTAACGAGATTCTTCGTCGCCTCAGTAACTCCCCGCACTCCCAATGGGGTTGTGTTAATTTTAAACAGGCACTCTTTGGAAGTAGGCCTCCTCGGAGATTTGCGAAGCTAAGTAGAACTTGGCTCCTCTTAAGAGGAATTACTCTTTGGACTATCTGGCTTGCCAGGAATGACTGGGTGTTCAACCAAGTGAGGTGGAATCACTATAAGATTGAGAACGTTATCTGGCAGGGCCTCACGGATTATGGGAGGATTGCCTGGGGCAGAGTTCTCACTGCCAACACCGAGGCTAGCAGAAACAAGGCGGCCAACCTTTTCGACTCCACTTGGGGTTGTCATGAGTTGCTATGTAGCGTTCAAGGCGACCACGTAGTCTGGGTCAAAGAGTTTCATGTTAGTTCGGAGTCCTGAGTCTTTTTGGTGTTGCCGGAACTGGCACTCCGGTCTGTACTTGTGACTTTTTTGCAATCAAACCTCGGTTTGTTTTGTTTCAAAAAAAACAAAAAAAAAACAAAATAGGATCAAGAATAAATAGATAACCAGAGTAGTCAGTTCCAGACATCCGTACCTGCTTTATGTTGTAGTCTCGATTCGTTTGCTGGCATTCTGGCGCAAAGTGACCTTCCTGACCGCATCTGTGCACGCCTAGCAATGATGTTGAAGGAGAGCGTCGAACGGCGAGACCAATTAATCCAACCTTTACAACACCAGAGTCGGTATCCACTCAATGCCACTGAAGTTTCCATTTCTGATTTTATATTAGGAATAATTTACTACAAAGCGAGCCGAATCAGACCTAATTGATCGGCATTTCCCATGGGAGGATCTGAACCTGCAGCTAACTTAGTCAGTTGCAATTTAGTTGAGTTGGGGTTTAGTTGAGTTCAGGTTGTTGAGTCCGTTGCAATTTAGTTGAGTTCAGGTTGTTCTTTGCGTTTGCAAGCTATGGAGGAAGCTAGTATGCCTCATGTGGTCGTGTGCCCCGATTCCGCAGCAGGGCACAACATTCCGTTTCTGCAGTTTGTCAGGCGATTAGGAGCTGAGGGAGTCGTCATCACTATTGTGAGTTCAGACAGGCATATCCTGGAGCTGAAGAGCTTAGTTGGGTCACCGGATCTGATCCCTCAAGGGCTACCTCTGAGGCTCTTAGGACTAAGAGACAACAAGCCGCATCTTCTGAATTCCGAGTGGAGGAAACTTCTACGAGAGCCTGGGAATAAGGAGAGCCTGAGAGTGATCCAGCTGCTACAAGAGCTCGTCACAGACGTCGCATCCTCGGATTCACTGCAGCTGCGGGGCGTGCAACCCGCGGGTCCTCCAGTTTGCATCATCTACGACATGTTTAACGTATGGGCGCAAACTGCGGCGAAAACGCTTCGCATTGAGAGCCATTTGCTTTGGGTTTCACCAGCATGTTGGGCCTCGTGTGCAATGGAGGTATGCCGCATCAGTACTGTCCTGACCCAATAGGATAACAATCTTCTCTGTTTCAATCGGGAATCTGTTTTAGTGATATTCCTCATAATTTGATCCCCTACAATTTTGGCTTGTTAAGCGACCATTGCGTACAATTTTAGTGAAATTATTACAGTACAGCTATAATGAAATCAATTGTACAGTTATAGTGAAACGAGATTTAACAATCAGGGAAGCAAGTAATTTGAAAGGCACTATCAAACCACTACCTTACTGTTGATGTTCGAGATTTACAGTGCTGAATTGCGTCTGCATCTGTTGCAGGCTCCCCGTCTATTTCAAGATGGTCGCCTTCCAATCACTCGGGACACTCGCGACATGATTTTTTCAGATATCCCTGGTCTCCCACCCACTCGGGCAATGGATCTTCCAGCACCACTATTAGAGCCTTCCGCGTCTCTTGGCGAAATACAGAAAGGGTTCACTCATATCAGCCAGGCAGACGTAATTCTGATCAACACGTGTTATGCTCTAGAGAAACCAGTGCTTGATGCCAGGTCGCGCAACGAAGGTGTTGGAAGTCCAGATCTGCAGGTCAGTCTACTCATCAAATGCTCCAAGCCCATATTGTGTTGTATTTTCCTGACTTTTCAGATTATGCGTTGTGGACACTCTGTCCTGGACCCTGTTCGTAGTCGGATCTTTCATATATTTGAATACCCTGCTAGAGACAGTTCTCCATAAGAACTTGTTTGAATGGTAACTCTTGCTACAAATGTGTTTGAGTTTGCCAATAGAGTAAACAACATGTACTTGCAGGCAAAGCACTTCCTTGATATCGGGCCGTTGCTGCTGGAGACTTCTGTAAGTGATGGCGTAGCCGGTGGCACTACGCAACAAATATCGGAAGAGACGGACCCATGCATGCTGTGGCTCAACACACAAGCCCCCAATTCAGTTCTTTTCATTTCCTTTGGCAGCTGGGCAACTCTCTCAGCGCCACAGCTTCTGGAGATGGCCCTGGGATTGGAAGCCAGTGGCTCATGTTTTCTGTGGATTTTGAAGCCTCCGAATGCTGGGCCATCAACTGCAGCTTCGAGAACTCCTGTACCCGTGAAGGAGTACCTTCCACCAGGATTCGAGGAGCGTATCAAGGGGAGAGGACTATGCTACTCCGGGTGGGCACCACAGATGCGAATACTGAAGCACCCCGCCGTGGGTGGGTTCTTGAGCCACTGCGGGTGGAACTCTTCCCTTGAGACATTAAGCGCTGGCGTTCCGGTGCTTGCATGGCCGATGAATGCAGAGCAGCACCTTATCCGCAGGTGATTTCTTTCTTTCTTTCTGTTTCCTGTTTCAAGAAACCATGGCATCAGAGTAACAAGTTGAAACTATGGGCTCTAGAATGATCCTTGCAACTTGTTCGATGCAATGCAAAGCATCCAAATAATATAGTGATTTTTTATATTTCAGGAAAGAGGTGTAGTTGTGATGTTAGTGAATGCAATCAACAGTGGTGTTATTGAAGTATACCATTGTGCGGTCTCTGAATCTATCTTTTCAAGAGGTCCGGACGATTTCAGACCTTGCATCTGGTGTGACTGAGTTTTCAATGGATTCAGGTCCTTCGTGGACAAGCTGAAAGTGGCGATTGAATTGAAAGCGAATGCTTACACGAAGGAAGAACTGGAAAGTGATGTGCCGCGGCCGGTGGTGTTCATGTCCAAAGAGGAGATTGCGAGGAAGGCGAGGAGTCTGATGCAAGAGGCAGAAGGCCAGGTTGTGCGGGAAAACATACAGAAACTGTGGACGGAATGCCTTGAAGCGGTAGCAGCGGGAGGGTCGTCGCGGCGAAACTTGGAAACTTATGTGCGCCATCTGCACAGCATTGCCCAGATAGTGCGGCCATGATATGAATGTTCTGATTGTTCAGGTAGATGGTTGATGCTCTTGGAGATCTTAGGTGAACCAAATTATGAGGGAAATTATGAGCTCAAAGAAATGAAAACAGGATAAATTATTTTGTGAAACCTTTTGCTATTTCTGAGCCATTTGGGGTCATTTCTAGTGATATTTTTGCTAAAAAACAAAGATCATGAAATTCAGTTTTTGAGAGGCAATCTTTTATTTATTTTTTTAAAGAATATTTGCTCGATGGGTGACAACATGCTACATGGTGCTACGGCAGGCATTGACCATTAGTTAAATATGGAGGCGAAAAGGGGGCCTTAGTTTGGAGGTCATGTCAATGACTTATCGTAGATAAAAGAATGTGCCTATATGGTGATTGCGGTGTCTGTCAACAGCCATTTCTTGTCAGCGCTGGCGGATCTTTGGTATAGCACGCACTTATGATCTTCATTCTTCAAGCGGCTCTTTACCTTACATCTATCCATCTTGGAACCATTTCATGGTGGTTCTCTCAAGGT
This sequence comes from Bryoerythrophyllum caledonicum, assembly GCA_963971425.1. Taxonomy (NCBI): domain Eukaryota; kingdom Viridiplantae; phylum Streptophyta; class Bryopsida; order Pottiales; family Pottiaceae; genus Bryoerythrophyllum; species Bryoerythrophyllum caledonicum. The sequence continues at coordinate 23,059,262 of OZ020522.1, read as the reverse complement.
CTAGCGAGCTTCAGAAGGGGTCAACGTGGTTAACTAAGATGTCTTTTGTACAAAATTAGAACTCACAAGTTTGTTTCCAGTATTTCTAGTATCCGAGTCTTGGTTATGCACTACTGAAAAGTGGATCTTATCACTCATTCATGACCTTTTTCTTTACCTTCCTAAAGACGGTTGATGAATCTTAGTAGGGTGCAAATCGGTGATATGGGTGTCTTTGACCACCTTTTGGGCAATGGTGCTTGATTAAAGAACCTGTCTTAAGGACGCTGATGTCTAAAGCTCTGCTTCAGGTCATTGGATTGTGCAACCCTTGCTTCCAATTGTGGAGTATGCAGTGTTACCATTTGCATAGCAAATTGGCACGTGAAACCTGCTGAGCCAAGGTTTCGTTGATGTGTTCACCTAGTTTATTATTTGGTCAGATCACTTTGAAGGCAGCTCCATCATGAATCACTCTCATTACATTATATTAGACGTGCCACGGAGGGCAAGTGAAGTTAAGTGTTGTGGAAAGCTTTGTAAACGTTGGCTCTAAATGGAGTAAGGCTTAATTCCCAAGTTTTTGTATCCCTAGACTTGAGCATCTGAATGTACATAGCTGTATGAAACATTTTTGTCTTCAATCCTTGAACCTATCCACGACTTGTAGCTGAGCTTAAATATGGTTTCTCGGTACTATCATCTAAGATAGTGCTTACTATTTGCGTGGAATACTTGATTTCAGCCGGGCTGTACAGGTCTAGAAAATCTGATCGCACAATCAAACAGCACTAAATTTTACTGGTATTCCTTCATTACGGGTGCGTTTGCTCTACGATTTAGTTCGGTTTCTGAGGGATAGAAATAATCTTGAGATTTGTTTTCATGCGAGTCCTAGTCTACAGTGCATCAAATTCTGTGCAACACATACAAAGGTGCAAGCACTTGTTATACCGGACCATTACTTGTCCAAAACAAAACAAAACAAAAATTAAATGGATGCTGAAGTCACTATCAATCATTCACCACACATTGTATCGTAAAATGTTCTAAATAATACCAGTAAACGAACTTGAGGATGAATTACAAGAAAGCTTCCAAACAAGTACGAAACGAGTTTGCAATGGCATTGGTTCCTCATCCATTAGAAGTTGCTCAACAGTGATCCAATTTGGCAAAGGCATTGTTCCCTCATCCAAGTGACGTTGCAATTCCCTGATCCAACTTGGAAATGGCCTTGGTTCGTTACCTATATGAAATTGTTCACAATCATTTGAGTATTGTACCGGCATTGAATGACATGCAGCTTCCTCAATTTGTTCCGTGTAGGATGTTGTTCTTTGCCTTTTTGTGGAAGTGCTTGGATAAAGGGCTACACCATCATATCGCATAGAGAATTGTTTCTTACAAGGGGGGCAATAGAATCGGGGTCGTTTATTTCCAACTACCTTTTCATTGTTATAGAACTTGCAAATCCCCTTATCATCACCACATGTTGGACAATGTCTAGGGAGATACCGCAACTCTTCAGGATCTTATCCCTTCTTCTTTTGGTAATGTAGAAGTTTAGACGATCGTGCTCTACAAAAGAAAATAGTACTTTACATTCAGGACACTTGTATCTTGGTTGATCAGGTTTTTTGTGGTTCAAATACTTGAACTGGACATTTAATGAGCCACATGCACAAGTCTTTACTTGGCATGCGTATTCTTGAGGTTCCATTGCTGAAGATCACAAAAACTGCTCTACAGTTAGGTACACTTCATTTACGAATTCCTCTCTGGAGGGAGTTTGCATGATAAGTTTGAAATTCTATTATAAACTCAAAAATGATCGGATTTGAAAACCGTAAAGTGTGTTGGAATCACATCGGAGCGTACTATAATATTGTGATGAAATTTTAAATCCTTTCTCCAACATCATTCAGCATATTACAATTACGCTATACACCATTTGCCATTGACTAGTCCTGACTTTTTCTTGAATTACAATACATATTTCAATTGCAATTTTGAAATGAGCTTCCAAAGTTGTTCTTGGGATACTTGAGCGCATACTTGTGGTACATTGATATATTTTTTGTATGATTTTTGGCTTGAAGAAATTGCTTCATAAGTCCTAATGAGCAGTAAACTTTTCCCAAAACCAGTGAAAGCCTTTCACGCTACTACAAATGTCCTCCAAAGACTTGAAGGATGGTTAGAAGCTATTAGGGTGATAGCTTGAAGGATGGTTAAAGACTATTAGAGACGATTCAGCTGAGGAGATAATGCCAGAGTGGAATTACAGCAAATGAGAATGGTGTTTATATACACATGGATTTGAGATGGAAAGTAAAAGATTAAGGGTCTAACTGAAGTCGATTACTTGTTTCGCAAGCAATCAACAGTTCATTTTACATTAATCTCGAACACTTCTCCAGTTGATTAACAGAATCTTCTAGTAAATACTTGCTTTGCAAGTAATCACAGTAACTATGGATTCAAAACCGAGGCATGAAGTGGCGATGGCGATGGTTTTTTTCGAATGCATCTGGGCCACGTCCGTTGAACTGATGACTCTAGTGCCGCAATCTTCCACAGTGCGAGCTCATGAATCCTATTTATTTTCGGTTTGCTTATATTAATCTTTTCAGTGATTGATTCAATATGTGACCTGAGTTTTCTGGTAGCTTCCACGAGCTCCTGTCAGTCGATTATAAAAAAAGTTGAGATTGCGAATTAAGTGCTGCACCACGGTTGAAGTTTCTGCACGAGTAGTTGTGTGATTTCGGTTTGGTGTTTGGATTTCTATCATACTCTCGGATGGGAATTCGATGGTTGTTGGCTTTGATCGAAGTGCAGCTGGACCAGTGATACGGTAATATCGCAACAGCATTTGCAGTTCTGATTTACGAGTTGGACCTGAAGCTGTCTGTTGCTGTTGCTCTTTCTGTGTGTGTGCGTTTGGATCGCCAGACACGAAGATCGATTGGGATGCATACATGTATGTCGCAGGTTTGCTCGCAAATGTGTCCAAGCCAGAGTGTAAACAATCGTATGTGTGCATTGTGTGGTGAAGTTCGGCATTGCAACGACAGATGCCCTCCACAGCCTTTGAGTTCTAATACAAGATTAGCCGGCTCAACGATCAAACATATAGACTGGATTTAAAGAACCACTCAATCTTCCTAAATTTCCAGCAGGTGCATTCTAGAATGAGGGGAACTTGGTGACAGTGGGCACTGGAGATTGACTGGCAGTGAAGCCTTAGTAAGCACTGGGTTGAAGAATCGGCCACCTTCCAAGTTCCAGCGAGTACTTGGCTCAGAGCCTTGAGTTTTGCGTGTGTATCCATGTCCCTGTCGTGATACAAGTATGATCTTCTTTTTGCGTCAGTTTTTGTGTTTAGGGTCTTGTGATTGTGATTTCATCCTGAATTTTAAATTTGGGAAACATGTCTTGAGTCAGTAAATCTGTTCATAGTATCTATATGGAGCCTGGTGTTAGACCAGATGATTGCACACATGGAGACAAGTTGCCCTAGTTGTCAACACAGCCACGTCCCAAGTTGTCAGTTTGAAATGGATGTACTGAGCAAGACTTATTTGATCAGTCTTGTGTACTGTACATTTTTATTGTGTATCGTGTTTCTGAAGATTTTTGCTTGCACGAGGGTGTGGGCCACTTCAAAAAGATACAGAACGCTCCAGGGATAACCGTATGCATTGGCGAGTTGTTTCAAGAGATCGAGTAATATAATTGTCATTTGATCATACCTATAACATTCACATTGGACCTTGGGACGTGGCTGTCTTTGTTTCCTTTTTGACAGAATAGGCCCTCTAGTTGCTTATTTTGTACCTCAATCAACCGAATGTCCTTTTTAGAGAATTCAAAGGCAATCAAGATTAGTTGAGGTGATGAATTTAGAAATGGGCCAAATTTATATTTGGTACACATAACAAAATGCTATTGCACCTTCTAGCTGAAGATGGAGTTCAGTCAACGTATTTTAGATCATTCTATTTGCATTCTTCATGTTCGTGTATCTTAGAAATGTGATGCTTTGTGTATTTTCTGTTACTGGTTTTCTAACAATGATTTAAGTTAAGAAGATATCTTTTAACACTATAGAGCACAACAGAGCTGGGGTACTGAAGTTGGACGTCTAGATCAGCATACTTTCATACTAAAGTGCACTGTAATGCCTTCATAATAGCAGCATGACTTGTGAGTGGGTAAGCTTTTAGTTTTCTATTATTCTGGTGGTAACTGGAGGTGATTTGCTTGCAATGTAGAATTCTGAAAGATTGTATGGTTCATTAAATCCAGTCTTAGTGTTTTATCGCCATGCCGGTTTCTCTTGTATCTAAAACTCAAAGGCCGAGGAGGGCCTCTGTTATTGCGACGCCGTACTTCCATAGTTCAATCCTCTTCTTACTGTAAGATACATCCTTGTAGCCTTGTTCATTGACCGGGCCAGTACAGTCTTAAACGCACCATTGCTGCGAGAAATGGTTCAGTTTTTATTGGCCTCGTTCTTCTTTGTCCGTTTTCGAATTTCAGACCATTCAAATCACCTACAACAAGGTCAGCTTGTCATGGATATGTAACATGGGGAGAAATCTGTACATCATGTAATCATTTCCGATATGGTGTAAAATTTACGGAGATAAGCGTCTAAGATGATGCTGCCGATACCAATGATTGCATGGAAGAAGTTGAACATGGGAGGCCTTCACACAAGAGCCATCAAGAGATTCTCAAGAGCCGGAAATGTTCAAAGGCAGCCGAGACTGGATCAACAGATTCGTCACGGAGTTCAAATTCAACCAGTTATGTTTCTCTAGAGGTTACCCATCTTTACGTTACCTACATGCTTAGAGATTTGCAATTACGGTACTTGAAGGAGTCTTACAAGACGGATAAACTTAATACGTAAACATGCATATGGATTTGCAGCGTCGCTTCTTTGGATCGGTTCATATACAGATGAGATCTGATTATGTACATGTGACCGGATTCTCTTTAGAGTGATGCATGATTTGCATCCTGTTACAACGATCAACAAGCTCATTGTGTGGACAGCTAACTCAAGTTCCAACATGGAACATGTTGCAATGCCTACAATGACAATGATACAGGACACAACACAGCAAATGGACGACCAGGCGATTCTCTGAACATGGTAACCTTCGATGGAGAGAGCACTTGTGGGGATGGCTGTACAACTGACATGAAGCAGAGGGGGACCATTGGTCGGAGAATACTTGGTATTCGTTACTAGAGACACCTTTCCATATGAGGATCACTCCCCCTCCTCTCCCGATGCGACACAAATCACCCACTTCAAAGCCGGCGATGAAGTGGAGGCCAGCCCTCGCTTCACAATCAACAAGCGAATTGCTCAACACCAATCCTCATGAATCATGAGTATGTGAATTTTGTCTGTGGTAGCAAACAATGCATGCAATTTCGAAGCAACGCTATACTTGGCATTCTCCGTCAATTTTACACTAGTTTCTGAAGGAGGAGGTGGAGGACGATAATGAAGGACAAAGAAAAACTCAAGCCGCCATGAAAGGAAGGATTCAGCCGACAGTGTTATGAGGGACTAACCATTGATTCTCGTGACCTCGTCCTTCCAACAAATGCCGCTTCTCCATCTGTAACATCGGCGATGAGGTCATCACTCGCGTGCTCTGATCGCCATTCTGTTGAATTGGATAATTTTTGTGGAAGTTAGGTCATGGGTTTCAGGGTTTAGGGTTTAGAGTCGATTTTTATTGAGATTTCTTTGTGGGATTTGCAGGTGAGATTAGAATCGTCACGGCCTTTGAGCAAGCGGAAGCATTGGATAGTCCAGGACATAATCCGAAGAGCCAGAATTTTCCAGGCCCCGGATTTGTCCCAAATCACTGCAGCGAAATTAGCGCAATCTGAAGTGCAAGCTTCGTCGTCCGCATCCACTTCTACTACGCATTCAACTCCAGCTAGCTAGGTGATCGTGTCTCGCAGATTGAAGAGCAAAGCTTGCGGTATGATGTTTCGAAGAAGCGTCCATGAATATATTTGCTGATCGAGTCTTTTATTCTCAGGTACAATGGGTCCGGTCTTGATAGTGTAGAGCTTCTGGAACGCGTATGGCTTTTTCCATTGAAAGCAGATATGAGAGGATTCTGAGCTCAAAGCACCGATCGTTGATTACAATGTCAGATTTTTCATTTTTATGAACAACGATGGGTTCACATCCGGGAAACCCTAATTAACGTCCATTAGTTAATTCCTTTGGAGAAGTGAGTGACTGAGTTGCTTGTCATGAGCACCTTCTGCACTGGCGGTCGCCTTTGTAGCTATCTCTTTGGGACTTTAGAAGCTTCTTTGAGACTCTTTGAGGTTGTGTATCCGAGTGAGTGACTAATAACGGATCTTAAATTTCCATTGAGCTAGCTGGGGTTTGTTCTGTTCTGTTCCAAGTTTGATAATCTACTGGAATATTTATTACTGTGAGAAGATCTTGAGTGTTTTGAAATGATGTGATATCTTTCTTAGCTGTGGGTGGGTTGAGCTTGTGTAGCTGTTCAATTTATTGGGACAGAGAAGTATAGGTTTTGCAAGACATCTGCTGAGCTACAGTAAACGTTTGCGCTGCAAGTGACGTGAGTATATTGGTTTTATTTGATCGTTTGGTGAATGTCTAGTAATTTCTCAGGGGCATTGAGATTTATGCGGGTAATGCTGAACATAAGTTCATTTGTGTAGGTAAAGCTTATTTTTGGATTTAGGTGATCTAACCAGACAACTTCGATCTTTTCTAGTTTTGTGGTATCCTAGGAACGCAATGCGCGGAGGTGCCCTTCTAACTACTCACCTGACAAGAAACTATCAAGTGCTTTGCAGGACTTGTTGAGTAGATTCTTTAATCTGTTGAGTGTCACCATACCTGCACAATCAAATTCAGGCTGGAAATCTTCCACAAGTAGATTTAGCAATTTCTTGTCAATATTATGCAAAGTTACACCTGTTTAGATCCTCCTGTTTACAGGATAGGTGTTGATAATTTTCCTTTGAAATTTACATGTAAATTTCCTTATTCATTAAACTGGTTACTGTGAACGGTTAGGCCGCACTAATAACACATAATTCCTTTCTGATGCTCACACATAAATAATTAGCTCTCCAAGTGCCGCCAAAACGACAGGATAGAGAAGCGAAGATCTAAAGTTCCTGTACATAAAAAGAACTAGCGCGAGGTTAATCAGAGAGTACCACTTCAAACTCCTTAAATTAGAAACATTAATCTGAGACTTTTCTTAATGACGGCGTCAGATCGGAAATTCGGGACGGTCTACGAAAGAGGTGCTTCGATCGATCATCGCGGGTTGGAGTCCTGCAAAGTTAGATCTTTCTGGAGCTTCAGGAGGCATTTGGGGGTGGTTGAGACCAGGGATTTTAGATTCTCACTTGGTGGCGATTGCTATGTGATCGCTTCCATCGAGCACTCTGCACCCCATGCTGACTGCTGGATCGACTTGGGTTATTCATTGTTGATCCGTGAAGTTGGAGGAGTTGCGTATTTGAAGTACTCTGTCACCGGGGTTTTCGATTCGATCGTTTTGCTGCACTCTCTTCGGTAATGCACATCCTTGGTGGTACTCTCTGATTAACCTCGCGCCAGTTCTTCTTTTTGTACAGGAACTTTAGATCTTCGCTTCTGTATCCTGTCGTTTAATTGGCGGCACTTTGTGAGAGCTAATTATTTGAGTGTGAGCATCAGAAAGGAATTACGTGTTAGTAGTGCGGCCTAACCGTTCACAGTAACTAGTTCAATGAATAAGAATCCGATTTGTCCTAAACTCTTCACGACGTGATTGCTGCAGATGACTATTCCCTTTAATTGGGACCAGCTCGGATCAAAACTAGCGTTTCAATTCTCAAGCCCGTCTGAAGGTCAGTTTGCATGACCCATTTCTGGCCAGGATTGCAATAATCACGTTTCAAATCGCCTTGTTTAAATTGTTTCAAAATTCCAAGCTGTTAGGGTTTTCGGTACTGGATCACTTACACATGCCTACTGTGATCTTCTCTAGATTTGGTTGCTTTTAGGATTTTGTCTATTGCCTATTCTCAAATCTAGAGAAGATCACAGTAGAGAAGATACGTGTAAGTAAAATGAGCATGGTTGTTCCTAGGCATGGTTGTTTCGATCATTAAAACCCTCAGCGATCAATTTGGAGAGGCGTTTGTAAACATGGAGGCGTAGGTTGGTGAGGAATCAAAAGATTTGGTCTATTGCCTGTAAAAGAGTTGTTAGAACCGCAGATTCGGAACATTCGCTCGACTCAATAGTTCCTTTAGCCATCCTTTGACGCATGGGGACCTTCTCCATATTTGCGGTTGTGACGATTGTTTCTATCTCTCTTCTATGGGTTGGTATCCAGCTAAATTATTGATATGTTAAACCTTCCAGTTAATGATGTCGAATTGTTAAGGAGCACGCAACCTTCCAGAGTTGGGAGGCCATAGTAAAATTTGTTATTTGACCTGAGAGCAAGTCTTCTGCTAAGGGAGTCGGAATACGGTAACGTCCTTCTCTTTTGGAGTACTCAAAGTTATGCATGGCTTGTCTGATGCTTTGCTCTTTGGGAGCAGATATCATCTCTGCTTCGAGGAGATAGCTTATGCTGAAGTGTTTGAGCAATTTACCTGAAGTGGCTTACTTCAGATAAGTCCTAGGTATTTGAAGATTTTATCGATGCTGTGTGAGAAAGACTGGAGAGAGCAACGGGAACCAGCGCGGAGCAATGGGAAGCGGCATGGGAAGGTGGGGGAAGCAGCAGTCATGGAGCCTCAGACGAAATTTCAGATGAACCATCGATTCGTGATTCAGTTTCTCAACGGTGCGTATGAAACTACCAAATTTTATGTCGCAAAATCTTGATCCGGAATGGTTGTGCAGGAGAGTTCGACCAGTTTTTAAGAATCTTTTTTTGTGTTTCGATGGTTATTATATTCTTAGAACAAATGTGAAATCACCACTTATATTCTAGACATAAGATGTGATTTTTTACTAGCATTTTATATTACTCTCATGTTTGGCACGAATTCCAAGTTTGCGTCACTGCTTCAAATATTCTGAATGAATATCTTCTTTTTGGTGTTATGAGCAGGGTCATGCACCCTATTTGGGAATCGAAGCATAAGGTGTTTCTAAGCCACAGTGCAGCTCAGAAACGTTTTGTGTCTGAACAACTAAATGTTGAGTTGGGACTTCGTGCTCGGTATCCATTTTTGGATATAGAACCGGAGAGTTTGCCACTTGGAGAACCATTTGCGAAGCTTATCTTTGATGGCATCAAACGATGCATGGTTGTGGTGGTGGTTTTATCTGAAGAATTTTTCACAAGGGGAAAATGGCCAATGTTGGAGGTGGCAGCAATGGTGAGAAGAAAGAAGTCAGATTCAAGGTTTAACATAATACCTGTGTTTTTTTCCATCTCCTCTGACAAGTGTCATGATAATCTGACCCAATGGAAATCACATTGGGAGACATTGAAATCAAAAGATGAACCATGGTCCAAGCTCGTAGATGATGACATGAAAGAGGACATGGAGATTGACATCAGCGAGTGGGAGAAGGCCCTAAATTTTTTACTTGATTTAGGTGGCATTTTCAAGGGTGAAGGAATGACAGAGGGTGAATGTTGTGCTAAAATTGTGGAAGAGGTTTGCAAATTGGTTCCTCGAGAAAACAGATGGATCACCAATTCTGGCATTCAAGGGAGGGATCATTTGTTGAAGGTATCTCTCATGACTTGTAACTTTAGGGAGCTTACATCCACTAATCAAAGGAATTTAGTAAATCTATACTTTTTTCAATTAAATATGAATTGCAAAATGTCTTGATGAAGATTTAACTTTGTTTGAACTTTAAAGGAATTTACATACCTGAGGCATGATGTCATAGACAAACTGGATGAAGAGGAGGTGAGTCATGAACTGATCGAGTCGTTAATATAATTTTGTATTTAATGTGGTTGAAATTAGGCATTGTGGAGTCGACATTTACAAGTGGCTCTATGTCGACATCTATATCATTTCTAACGTTTGGACTAGTTCGTGTTTACTGAATCAGTGTTCTACATATTTGAGGACTGTCAAAGACAAAGTATTCTTGGTTATCGACAACGTGGTTGATGACTCCAGGTCCATTGAACTGGCCAAAGAATTGAAAGCATCACCATTTGGAAATGGAAGTGTGATCCTAATCATATCATCCTCATCAGACGTACTAGTCAAGAATCTTGGCATAGATGAGCGGGATTGTTTGGAAATGCCAGATTTGCTGGAAGATGATGCGAAAGCTTTGTTTTTGGCTAAAGCTACAGTTCCTCCTAATTTCCCCAAGAATGAAGAGGAAGAGTCCCTTTTAATGCAATGCATCAAACGATGTTATTTTTCCAAGGGCCGCAGCTGCAATTCGTGCCAATACCATCCGCTGGCGTTGAAGGTGCTCGGTGTTGGTCTTTCTAGATATGGTTATGATCCTGAGCAGTGGAAAACCGCCTTGGAGGAGGTTGAGTCCACGCTTAACCAATTTCAAAGTGAATGTTCATACAGAGATGAAGAAAACCAAGTCTTTGCCATCTTTAAGAACAGCTTCGATTCATTGAATGCTGATTTGAAGAAATTATTCATGGATGCTGCTCTCTTCTTACCTACAGACGAAGGAACTCCAACGAGATGGGGCTTCTATGATACTCTCATTGTCCAACTCAGTCCCGAGAGAGGGATTCCCATGTTCACTGACATTGAATGGCTTGGCATGGTGCATGGAAAATCCGTTAAAACCACAAAGCATATGGTAATACTTGTTCATGCTTTTAATGTTTTGATGCGAGTTCTATGGAATCTTCTATTGGAGATGAACGGATTATGATAATATTTTTAATAAATAATAATTCAAGGCACTTTACATAATTTGAAAATTTATCTTGAGTTTGTGGTCTACTCTAGAACATGCAAGCTATGGTTTTGGAATGATATGCGGCTGCCCTTGCATGCAGCTGGAGGATCTGAAGAAGAAAGCGATTGTGGAAACAGTGAATGACGATTTTATCCCTTGTATCGGCATGCACGACCTGTGGCGAGAGTTCGCTTTCTTCCAAACCAAAGTCCATGATGCAAGTTTAGAATCTGAAAAACGAATTTGGATATATGAAGAACAAGTTCAAAGGAGCCAGCTTCGAAAGTCCGAGAAAGCGCTCAGCATGTTCTTGGGTTTACAGAGTTGGCCGGGGGGTTCGAAGACGTTAAAGTTGAATGATCTCTTTCCGTATGTTGCAGTGTTGAGTATGCAAGAATCTCCTGGGCCAGACGTAGTGCTCGATATAGAGGGACTGGACGCCCTGAAGAGTTTGGAAGTGATGGGCAGTGTGCTCGACGGCAACCGGTTTAACTTTCATGGACTCCGTACTCTACAGAACCTTACTTTTCTGAGACTCTGGAATATGGCCTCCTCTGCGTATATTGGCGAGATAGGCCGTCTGACAAATCTTCAGGTTTTGGACTTGGATGGTTACAAAAGTCACACACTGCCAGATTTGAAGAAGCTCAAGAAGCTACAAGTCTTGAACTTGCGAGGGAACGATTCGGGCTGGGGAAACTATCGAACTATTGATCTGCGGAATCTGACGAGTCTGAAATTCCTGGATGTGGAATGGAGTTATTTTTGGAAATTGGACCTGTCTGGATGCAGTTCGTTGAGAAGAGTATGGGGTCTACATCGTAATGAGAGAGTAGGCATTCTTAACTTCTCGGGCTGTATAAGTCTGGAAGGATTACCCGATCTCGGTTGTTGTCCAAAGTTGACGCAACTACACATGCGAGATTGCGAGAAGATACAATCATTGGAAGGTCTGAAGCATCTCAAGTTTTTAAATGTATTGGACATCACTGGTTGTTCTTCGATAAGTGATTTGGGTGATCTGAGTGGGAATAATCTTTTGTGCACCATTCGAGCTAAGGGATGCCATAATCTCACTAAATTGGCCCTTCGTAGGCGCAACCGCCCAAATTTGGTCGTTGCGTTTTTTAATCAATGGAGAGATTGGGAACGTGTACTGGAAATTGAGCCCACAACTGAGGTCACGACGGGAGAGGAAGACAAAGGCGAACGAAGAAGAATTACTGCAACTTTAAATCCATGAAAGCGGGCGTGCATTAAGAGCTGCTAAGGGAGATGAAAGTTCAGACAACAAAGAAGGTGGCTAACCGAGGTGAACCTAGATTCTAGCAACGACAAGGAAGTTTTCTTATATTAGAGAGAACGAATTGTTGATGGCAATATTTTCTACATGCTAGCATTTGAAAATGGAATCAAATCCCACTGGTTACGTAGTTTTTGGAGCAGACCAGAGAGTACTACCGTATATACTTTCCTTCTTGAAGATGTTGTTTAGATGTAACTAAGGTGGTGCTTTGCTATTGCGGCTTAGCAGGTATTGCCTTAGTTATTTTACATAACTGGAGGTGCATATATGATATTAATTACCTTGTCTTTTATGTGTGCAGTTCTCTTGCATTCATTTCCGTAATTTGAACCCCTACTCTTTTCTTACATTGTGATCCTTGCCTATTGTGCACTGCCTCATCCTGTGTGTTGTTTCATAGCGAAAATGTTCTTGCAAAGGATTCTGTTTTGTAGCTGGGTGGACGATCCTAGCTGTGAGTGGCTTGTTGTGAAGCCAGGGAGGGGAGCGAGGATCGGCGGGGCTTTTGAAGCACGAAAAGAGGAGCTGTTGGCATTGCTACAATGTGGTGGTTTTTATGGATCGTGTGAAGGAATTGCTGCTGTGTGGAGTTTTTATTATTTCTTCTCCGTGTAATTTAGTTTCTAGTAATGAGGCAATAAACCCAATGCAGCTCGTCATGCTCAAAAGATAAGCAAAGGCCAAGGCATGGCAAGTCTTGGCGTTAATCCAGCGGTAAGCAATCACCATCGAAGCAAAATCGAAAACGTACACCAGCTGCCACTACAGCAGCTGCGCTGGCGTGGCCTACGACGCCTACCTGATCTCTTTATTGTGTCGAAATGACGCGGCAGACCTAGACCCCTCCCACAAGTTGACGTGGCAAGGAAAAGTTTTCAGACCTCGCCTAACATGCACCAACGGAGCTCAAACTCACAAGGCAGCAGCCAAGTGGACCTTCACAAGCTGGAAGATGCTCCTCACCGTTGCGCTGTTCCACTTTGTGGTTCCGGTCAAAACTGCAGATGCCGTTCTTGGAATCTTAGAAAGCTTGGATTCTGAAATTCCAGCTCCTGCAGATGATAAGTTGGTTGCAGTGATTGAGGTTGCACTGATTCAAGCATCAGCTTGTCAATTTGATGTTGAGTTGGTTGCAGTGAGTGAGTGATTGCAGTCAAATCAGACTAGCTCTTGCTGGATATTCCAGCTCTGGTTAATTTTATCTCGAGATGACGAAGCTTGCGTCTGTGCGAGTGACCAGATTGTATGGCCCCGACCAGCTGAAGTACCAGTTCGAGCTGGCGAACGCGATCGCCTACCTCATCGCCACAATTCTGGCAGCGGTGGGCCTGGTGTTCTTCCTGCCCACATGGAACACCCCGGCGGGCATCTGGTGCCTGCTGATCGCGCTCCTGCTCATCGTCTGTGTGAACGTTCACGACCTGTACGCGCAGCTGGCCGGCTTCGATTTTCGCCTGCCGCTGGTGACCCTGGACCCGCAGCTGGCGCTCATCGAGATCGCGGCGCCGCTTGTCCAGGCCATCGGCGGGTTGCTCTTCCTTATCGGCTTCATCTTGTTCCTGCGGGTGAGAATTTTGCTCTTAAGTTTCTGGATCTAGGTTTCACGAGCCAGGGCAGTTTGCGATGTCCAATTTTCGACTGAGATCTATGCGATGCTTGAGTGATACTGTTCTAACATCCTTGTGAATTTCGGTTGAAATGAGGCGTTTATATCGTGAAATAAGCAAGATAACATGTCTGTGAATTAGGCTGCCTGTGATTTTGTGATCGTCCTTCCGACGTGATTTCTTTTGATTTGGACAGATTTGGCGAGGGACGTTCGACTCTATCGAAGTTGCGGAGGTGACGGATCACGCCTACAGCTTGCTCATCGCCGGGTCGGCGTTCTGGCTTCTGGGCTCAATCCACAACGCGTTCCAAGTGTATGAGAATACGGATACCAGGGTGCAGTTCATGCAAAAGACGGTCTCGGTGCCGTTGCTCATCGCCAACACTCTGTTTCTTGTCGCCGCCATCCTCAGCTTCGAGACGTGGAACCTGCCGCCTGTCGCAGTGAAAGCAGGGGTAAGTCTTCGCAATCACTGCACAGAATCTCAGAACCAGTTTGATCAGTTTAGATAAGTTAAAGATATTGGTGACTTCGGCAGCATTTCACAAACATTGGCATCTGAAATTTATGGATGTTGTTTCCCAGAGTTTGTGAAATGCCGCCAGAGTTGCAGGATGTTGTTAATAGTGCGTAATCTCAACCACTTTGTTGGAAATCAATCTCAAGTTTTGGTAGATCTTCAATAATACGGTAGGTCAATAATATCTTGCTCCTCATTTAATGCACGAAGATGTGCACAAGATCACTTGTACTCAACCAGTAGTGAACATGCTTTCTATCACCAAGTTATCATATATGCACCTCAACAAAGGACAATTGTATTTAATGCTCAAGTGGGATTATGATCGCTTACCAAGCTTTCAGATTGTGAGTCAGTATTATATTTCACTGACAACATTATCTAACGTCCATAGATTTCACAGCTTCATAGAATACGCCAAAGTTTGTGGGATGCCGCCAAGGTTACCAGTATCTCGATCAGTTGCTGCAAATTTTCACCTGACATGCACCTGGTGTGAACAGAAAACTGCGGTGTGGCTTGCGATAGTGGGCGCGGGGCTGCTCGTCCTGGCGGCCGTGATGAACGTGATCCGCGTGCTGGCGATGCGCGAGGTGGACCACGAGGGGGGGCTGCTGGAGCCGCTGCGGGGCGGGGCGCAGGAGGAGCTGGAGCGCAAGCGTGACGAGGACGAGGTGCTGCTGGACAGGGCCAAGTACTCTGCGGACGTTGAAGAGGGCTCCTCGTACAAGCAAGCCGTCATCCATGCCGAAGATCTCAACGGTTAACTGCCTCAGTATCTAGCGGGTATGAGACTAGCATTGACATGGTATCATAGGAATATTAAACGGGTATTAGTCAAGTATCACCTGAGTATCTTAGTGTCCATGGAGTCCTGTTGATGACCTTCGCATGTGTACATACAAGAGAGCTTCTTGCCGACCGAAAAATATACTTGGTTGTTTTTTCGACGTCATCTACGCCGAAGATGTCTTACAAGATTTCTTATTGTGAAGCAAGAATATTATTGGAAGCGTTATATTTGCAGATTCTAATACTAACTTCAGATCCTTCTGGAAGAACTCATACTCGGGATCACGTCCGGCTAAGAAAATCCCACTCTAAGGGCTTTGTACCTATTGGCGAAATCTCTAGGGAGAAATTCTCGGTGTCGAACAATTCATCTCGGTGAGATCTTCTCTAAGTGCAGAATACGCCACCTTGACTCTTTAAAATTGTTTGCGTTTGAGTCAGCTGTCGAACTATGAGCTGAATCATGATAATCTAATTGTGCCAACAAATCGATTGTTTGGTTGATGCCAAGTTTTTGATTGCGATCGGCCAATTGTCGATTCATTTTCTTTGGCCCTTGTCAAAGCCAGGCCTGTAGTAAAGTTGGCCACAATGTCGAAATGACCTCCGGCGCTAAAGGGTTGAAGGTGTGAAGGCATCTTTAGAAGGTGGTCAGAGAAAGGCATGGTCTAAGTCAAGAACCTCTAGAACCAAAAAAATTCCCAATAGAAAGGAACAAGTGAAATGCAACGGCTCGAAGGTTCAAGGAACACCAAAACCTTCCAAAGCGAGTTGATTCAGTCAATTCCATGGACCCAAGGCAGTCAAACCTCATTGGGAAGAAGGAGCGGACACTAAATGGAGATGATAAATGGAGCCTTATAATCTAATTGGACACTAAATGGAGATGATAATCAAGTTATCACACTAAATGGAGCATGATAATCTAATTGGACACTAAATGGAGATGATAATCAAGTTATCACACTAAATGGAGCATGATAATCTAATTGTGATAACTAAAACAATCGATTTGTTGGCACAATCGATTTGTTGTCAGCAAAGTTTTGGAGCAATCTACCATTGGCACAATTAGAATATCATGAAATACGGAGCACGCACTTGTGAAAACGTCAAAATAACACTCATATTCTTTTTCTAGCGGCCATAACTAAAACGATAATGTGCAAACTACAAATTGGGACGATTATTGAGTGGAGGTGGGTTTTTCATCAATCATGCTAATTTTGGACACAAATTGCGTATTTGTTGTAGAGTGGTAGAGTACTCAGAGCATAGCCAACACTACAACGCGGAACTGGCGCGATACATCCCTTTACCGCGTCAGTTTGCGTGGCATGGGGAAAGATGTGGTAGGGCGAGCTTGTTGCTCCACATCAGCAATCTCTACTTTCAACGCGGCACATAAGTGCAAGCTGCCACATCATCAACGAGCTACCACGTGCAAGAACGAGACACACAACTGCCTCTCTTCCTCCTCAAAAAAAATTCTTTTCCTTCTTCACTCTCCCGCCATCCACACAAACAGTCTTACTGTGGAGGTAGAGAGTTTTGTATGTCGAGGAATGGGTTACGGCTTACTATCCACTAAAAAATTTGTAGCAATTTCAATATGAAGAAATAAATGGTCACGACAGATGCAATATTCATGAAATCCTATTTTGAATTCCCAAAAAAAATCTTACCATGTATACAAACGCTATAAATGGGTCAGCAAACTTAAGTTGGTGGTTATAGGTCATCGAACCTTAGATAGGTCTACCGCATGTCAGCGCACTCCGTATTTCTCCGTAATTTTTGCCCACCTTTAGCCCGTATCTACTTGGACATGTATGTATTATGGAGTCCACAAACCATGTCCAACTCCAATGCGCGTGAGAATTGTTTCATTTGAAGGATATACACTAGTGCCAGACACGTTGCGGCAAAAAAAAATGCATCTACTTACACACAAGGAACTTTAACACGAACTGTATATAAATTAGTCCAAAAACAACCA
Organism: Bryoerythrophyllum caledonicum; assembly: GCA_963971425.1. Classification (NCBI taxonomy): domain Eukaryota; kingdom Viridiplantae; phylum Streptophyta; class Bryopsida; order Pottiales; family Pottiaceae; genus Bryoerythrophyllum; species Bryoerythrophyllum caledonicum. The sequence continues at coordinate 23,042,109 of OZ020522.1, read as the reverse complement.
GCTCGGTGCTAAAGGATAAAGCTCAATCGTTTGATCTTAAAGTCTATCCAGTTTGAGATGGATTATAAAAACGGTAAATAGAATGAGACGTAAACGTCACAAGTGAAACCGGCACCAAGTCGAGGCTATACAAGCACCACAAGGCACTAAACACAGTCAACAAGCCGAGGAGGGGAAAGGAGACCTTAATTTCTCTCAGAATTATTAGCTGCTGACGCCCTCACAAATTGTCATCCAAGATCTCGTCCGGATGTGCTGGATGGAGGAGCACCAGCAGCTCACGGTATGCACGTGCACACCTCTAGTCCATAGAACTCCATGGATTCGTCTAGGAACTCATGGGAACGCGGCGGCTGGGGTTTTTTATGGTTTGGATTCCTAGTGGCAGCGGCTAGGATTTGGATCTGTGGCAGCTAGGATTCGGGTTTGTGGGCTGATTTGTGTAGCTGCACCCATAGATCCGGTGTCACACTACGGTCTACACTCACAGCTTCAGTTATAGTGGTTTTGATGTCACTCACTAGTTGATGTCTCCCATCATGTATAAACACTCAACTTCTTTTGAATTCGACATTTTCAACTTATTATTTGGTGTCTTTCTTGTGTGCTCATAGATTAATATTTCCTTACCTTATACTAATGTAAGTTGTAACTATCATTTAACTTGGAGTTGCCTATTTGTAATTCAGCAATGAAACAAAGTTAGGGAAGCTTACCTTGTTCACAAAAGTTCCCTCTAAGCACAAATTTCCTCCTCTAGTGTGCACACCACACGCACAGTCCATAGAAATTAGTAAATGAAGTTATAAATTGATATGGCTTCAATGTTGCGCTTGCGAGAGATCTCACATTTGAAAGTGGGAAGAAAAGAGCCTCTAGCGTTTGTAAGGAAACCTTATATGCAAGTTCAAACCTTGTGCCTGAAGCTGATTAGTCCAATTTTAACTTTTGACATTTTACTTTGTTTTCTCTACTGTGTAAAATTTTTACATATGATATTAAATCTTTGGGCTTATAATATATAAAACAAAGATACTTGATAGTTTTTATTACATGGTTTTAACAAATCACCATAAAAAATTTATGCACATTTTGCAGGTTTCTTGGAAGAGTTGAAAAACATGTCCAACAACAAGAATGGAATGGTGATTTAATGATGAACGCCATCAAACAATGATGTCTGTACCGCTAACACCTCCAACGTACTTTGAGGTAATAAATTATTTCTGTACATATTTCAGATTGATTCTTGATCGATCTTCTACACTATGTTGTTTGTAGAATAACCTTTATGTGGATGTACAATTCCTTTGTTTTTATTAGCAATTGTATCAAGTTCGAATGGTGTCAATGATAGTAAGTAATATTATTTGTTTTCGTATCGATAAAATACATTTGTTGTCTTTAGTAAAAATTTCTACATTAACCTAAGTCAATTCCACATACACATGGTCACACATTGTTAAGCAAGGTACAAACTAAACTTCTTCCTTTCCACATAAAGCTTAGAGATCTCTATATTGTTTTCATTTTATTTTCTCTATCAAAAGATGTGGTGTAAACCTTCTTATTGACCATTTGAATTCTCATTCTAGAACATGATGAGGTCATCAAAAAATAAAGCACAATTTGATAAATTTTGAATCTCCACTTCTTGTACAATTGTTTCGACTATGCTATACCCTTTGTCTACCTCTTAAAATTGGTGTACAAAAAAATAACATCAAAATTAATAGAATAGTAATGAACTTAAACATTATGTAGTGCAAAAACTCCAACTCCAACTACAGTCAAAGTTTGTTTATCCACACAACTTAGGAAAGAAAATTAACCGTGTTCTGTACTTCGAACACTATAATCTTTCAATCCGTGCGGTAAAAATTTACGAAATTTTGTGAGGACATGCTTAACTCCTAAAGTATTGTGACAGTTTCACATCATAAACACTTCAAACTGTTCGATTCTAGTGCAACGTATAAAGAAGGAAACAAAAATTATTTATCTCTTCCTTTGACCAAATGAAGACGTGGTAAATTATAGATTCACAAAATTTTATAAAGTTTGACCGCACCAATCAGAAAGTTATGGAGTTTGAAGTCAAGCAAATGGTTCATTTTCTTTCCTGCGTTTACCGAATCAACAGACTTTGACTTCACTTGGTGTCAAATTATTGCACTACACGATATCTAAATCCAATACCATTGTGTTAAGCATGATGTTAGTTCCTTATACACGAATTTTTAGATGTAGAAGAGGGCAGTAGCATATTTAAAACAACTATGCAAGAAGTCGAGGTTCTGAAATTCCCAATTAACATTTTATTTTTTTGTGAACTTAAGATATTTTAGATTGACAATCCAAATGGTCAATAGGAAGGTTCACACCACATGTTGATGTGGAATAAATAAGGGCAAAAAACTACAAAGACCTCTAAGTTTTATAAGCAAAGGAAGAAGTTTTTTGGGACCTTGCCCGACAATGTGTTACCATGTGTGAGAATGTTTGACATAGGCTAATATGCTATTTTTCACTAAAGATAATAAGTTTTAGTACAATATGAAAGGAAACAATATAACTTGCTAGTATCAATATTCTGACATTCAATAGAATATCCTAGAAAATGTTTTTCAGGTGCCCGACGTGCCTGATTTTGCCAAATAAAATTGAAAACCCTAGAATTTTTCATGAAAATCGGATACGAGAAAATTTTAATCTCCCATTAAGGTATTAGTAATGCCCATCTACAATGCATGTTTAATAGAAAAATGTTAGAAATTGACACCATAGGAGTCCGGCTGATCTTTCAAATTGTCAATTCCGGACACTTGGTCCTTTAGTGGCTAATAAGTATGAATTAAAGTCATATTATTAGATGTGCCAAAAAAATCCGTTTCCTTCAGCAGTCATTGCACTAGAATGAGCAATTGTGAAGTATTTTGTTGTGAAAATGCCTTGTTCCTTCAAGAGTTTGGTAACATACTTAGAAGCTTTCATAAGATTTGACCATACGGACTGAAAGATTAGAGTTTTTGTAATAGACAACATGGTTCATTTTCTTCCCTAAGCTGAGTCGATTACGAGAGTTCAGTTTACTTGGTTTCAAAAGTTTGCATTACACATGATCTAGATTCATTACTATCATGTCAAAAATGATATTAGTATCTTGTACAACACTATTCAGGGATGGAAAGGAGTATAGCATATTCAATCACACTATGCAGGAGTTGACGCTCGACACATGTGTAATAATGGAATTTCAAATTTGATTTATCAAATGGTCCAATATCATCATCATATTTTGAAGAGTATATATGTGTTTAGAAACATATCTTTTATTAGATGAATGGTGCTTTGAAGGTTAACAATTAGTACATGTATTTTGACTGATGTGCAGCAATAATGTTTCTATTTTTTTAATAGTGATAATAGAAAGTGGCACGATTCAGACTCTTTTGATACGGCCACACATCCAAAGGGATAATATGCTTTCTAACAACTCTGTGGAGGCCCGATTAGTACGAGCAGTACGTGCAAGGCAAATTCAACAGAGATCTGCTGGGTTCATGACATTTGAATTGGAAAGGGTAGTAGAATTGCTTTCTGAAAGAGGAGATGTGGTGGACTTAGCAACCAGGGAGCATGCATTCAAAAGCGGCATGGAATTGAATGGGTCGAAGTTGTTCCCATTCGAGGTGGCGGTGCGCATCACTAGGGTAGATGATGCATTGCATTGGACCACAGAGATTGGAGGAGAACGCCTTGGCATGTGTGTGGGCTTGATCATTCGTTGGCATTGGTCTTTGTTACGTGTAGTGGCTGTAAAACCTGATATTACAAGTGTCCATGGTGACATTGGATCACAGATAGCGCCTACACAAATGATGGCCCCAGAATTTGATTTTCCTGAGTTCATCAATACACCAGGATCCACCGAGAGATCTCGACGCAGTAGTTATGCTTCAAACACCATAGATGAAAATTTGTCGTTTTTTCAATCTTCTCCCTCAAAGATCCAAGAATTGCCCCATGTAGATGGATTTGCTTAAGTTAGGCCAGCACGTCGTCTCTATTCTATGCAAAATAAGAGAAGGAGAGATTCAAAAGAGCCATCATTGACAGAAGCTGCACCATCTAAGGTATCGTTTACAAGCGTGCAAATTACAATGGCACAAGGAGGATGCAAACACAATTGTTTGAGGGACGTTCCAGCAAGGTATTTATTGGACGTGTGATATATTGCATGGACTAATGAGTTTTCAGGACGAAGTACATGGATCAGACAGATGCTGGTTTTTTTTGCACAGGGATGGAAGGAACTCGTCGAGACAAGTTTGTAACAAAGTTAGATGGAAAACAAGATTGCAATGTTTGCTACGCTCTTGGGGTTGGATATTCACAGAGGCGCTTTAAGCAATTGATGAAGGAGTGTCTAATATATGGAAGTGACATCGATTCACGACAATACCCTTTCAGATCCGATTAGAGAGAGCACTAGAATGTTTGCGGCAGAGGCTTGCTTTAAATCCTTTGTTGATGAAGCTGGTTGTCCTCAACCTCATTGTTATATCCGCCGAATGAGTGACAACAAAGTGGTGCCTCTCATTCTCCTTTCTATGAATACAACCAAATTTGATGTATTCAATTACGTGAACGAGGAGGTCTGGAGAATTTGTAATGGGGATACCATTTCTATGAGTTCGTTCCGGAGGATGTGGCGCATCAAGTATCCCCACGTTCAAGTACCTCCATTCTCGAGATTCTCAAAGTGTTATCATTGTTGGAAGTATAGATGTACAATGGAGGGAACTACCAATGCGGATGCAAGGATAAAGATAAAGGAGTTGTTCATGTTGCATCTGTGCAACTAGATGAAAGAACGTAGGCATTATTGGATATTCAAGAGGTCTTGTTATATTAGCCCTGAGTTGTACATATGCATCATAGTGGATGGCATGGACCAAAACACGACCGTGGTACCGAGGATGCGTCAGACTGTGAAGAACATTGAAAACCGGTTTGTGAAGACCCATCTGTGTGGTGCTCTTGTACATGGGATCGATTTATATTGCAACGTGTAGTTTGGGGCTCACCACAAACACAATAGCAACCAAGTCGTAAGTACATTGTTGTACGTGATAGGTGATGTGTTGCGAAGGAAGGGCTCTTTGCCACCAACATTGCGAATTCAGGCGGACAACTGCACATGTGAGAACAAAAACATTTATATGTTTGCTCTATGTACTACATTGGTGGGATTGGGGTTTTTCCAATAGGTGGAACTATCTTTGCTCATAGTGGGCCATAAATACAAAGATATTGATCAACGCTTCAGCTGTATATCAAATACGTTGAAGAGGTCGGACGTGGACTCGTTGAAGGAAATGATTAGTCTTATAGAACAAGGAACATCTCTTACGGAGGCATTTGTTAGCGCCTGGCTGCTAGAGAATGTATGGGATTGAAAATTGTTCATAACTCCTCACGTACTCACAGGTCTAGATTCATTAGTCGACATAACATTTTTGCACCACACGCAATTCTACATGGACAATTGAGAAGGGACTCGTGAGGTTCAAGTACAACACAAGCATTATTGTTTGGATCCATGGGGACCGGAGGTAGGGACGAAAACTTTGAGGTCGTTGCCAAGTAGGAATGAATGACCATCGTTTGCGCAAGTATTTGCAGTGGACGATTGGGAGTTGAAGGCGTTGGATGACTTCATAGTATATAAACAAAGGTGCATTCAAATATTGGAGCATGAGGACAAGAATCATGAGGCAAAAATAAAGGCTGAAAGATTGAAACTCTATTTAGTTGAATTTCCACACAAAGACCGTAGCAATGAGCATCGTTCGTCACCGTTTTGACCTTCAGAGTTCTCCAACACCGGACCTACAGGGAGTGTATCTTTGGATGTAATGGATGGTGCAAGTGAAGAAAATTGCGAGATGAATGTTGTAGAGCAAGTAGCGGCAATGCTTCAAAATGTCGAGGCTCGAGGATACTTTGGTGCTCATAGAAGAAGATCCTCTAATCAAGCAGTGCGTAGGGCACAACAAACAGAGCGCAATTATGTTGAGGGAACGAACTGAAGAAGGAACAATGTATGAAGATAATCACGACCCATTTCCACCATTTAATCCACAATTTGATATCTGTTGTGGACAATTTGTAGCCTTGAGTGTTGATCGAGCAGAAATAGAAGGCGCTGTACCATTCTATGTAGGATAAGTGATTGAGAAAGGAAAAAATTGATAGAGACTTAAGATAAAGGTTTGTTGGCATTAGCCCATCATCCAAAGGACGGTTGTTGATGGACATGGGTCTTCTCCACAACGGTATACAAATTGCATGGATTCATTCTAGGAGCCATCTAGGGAGAGCCATAGTTGGGTAGAGAAAGATGCATGCATTTTTTCATGGGTAGACACAATGGAAAAAACCATGTCCGGGGCCAGCGCGTGGAGAAAACGCAATGTATTTGGAGTGTAGGTTGAAAGCAAGATTCACATTCTTCAATCGGCTAAGGCTCACATACTACAATATATTGCAATACAAACCGAAGCTATTGATGACGACCGTTTGCAAGCAGCCCTAAATTCTATAGAGTAGAAGTGTGCTTTTATGAGAGTATACTAGTTGTGTATGGTAAATGCTATGTAGTGTATGTGTAAGAGTAATATATTCTAAGGTTGATGTAAGAGGTTATGTCATAAATCCTACAGAGTAAAGGTGTTTTTACTATTGGTGCTAAGTCCATTTGTAGAAGCATCTATATTTAGTTTCTACCATTGCATGCATTATGTGCTACGTAGAATATCTTTTAATCAACTGCCAACCCTTGCATAAAATATGTATTTTTGTGATTACGCCTATTTGTATACTACAATCCTTTAAATCTATCTTCGAAACATTGTGAAACTACATTAAATACACATTTATCTAGTATTAACGGGGGGCCACCACAAATTAGTTGAAAATGCCAAAAAATTGCTTTCAATATTAACAACCATGATTGTACATAATATTGTTGCAGAAGCTCAATTTATTTTTCTTTGAAAAACATTTTTTTTTTTGCAATTTTAACACTACCGTTTGATATAGCCGCCATTGTACCCAAGTGTACTTTTATTTGGTGAGGGCAAAATTGCTTAATTGCATGTTAACTATAGAAGGAGTGGAGCTTGAAGAATTATTAGGACATGTTTTAATTCATTGTGAAATTTTTATGAACTAGGTTTTATAATCCAAATGGTCAATGAGCAGGTTTAGATCCATATTATACAGACAACACAGCCTTTGGAATTTGTTGATAATATGTTGATTTTATTAATCTTCTACCGCCAAATGCAGTATGAGCAAAAGAATATGATCTTAATATCCAACTTACATCTATAACAAGTTAAAATGAATAAAAATAAATAATTTTATTTCCACTAGGAGTTTGGGAGAAACTAAATTTCAATGAATAGGATTTTGAAGAACCCAGTGTATAAATAACTTCTCTATCATAGCTTCGCCTTCTGCTTTTGCTCTCTCTATCTCATGGTAAACTCATAGCCTAACATTCCCAAAACCACGATAACGATCTTAATATCGTGCGGTGGTACCCTTTGGCTTCGGCAAGTTGCGTTCCTGACAAAAATTATGTAAATGACAACATGCCACGGTAACCCTTGCCACTATGTCAACTCTAAAGTCAAAATTCCGGAGATATTGCCATGTGTTCTTAAGGGATCCAAACACATTCTTAATAACGATCCTCCCTCAGTTCATAACACTATCAAACCTCTTCTTATCTTCATGTTCTAGTGACTTCCAATTCTTCTGCAAATATGTGCGGATTGGATAAGCTGAATCGCCAATCAAGTAAGGAGTGCAGAGTTTTTTCTTCCAACATTTGCAACTGGCGTCTGCAGAATGGTCTGGCTCCTCAAAGCTTTGAATGAACTAGACACTTTAAATTGCCTTCCATCATGAACACCACCAAGTTGACTTGCACACACAATGTGAGTTCTATCAATTGCACCGCAATTCTTAGGTGACCCTGTCATGTCCTGGAAATTGTCTATCATGCCTTGCAATCATTCTCCTGTGGGAATACCTGTACACATACCGAACAATTTGTTCTTGTCGTAGAAAATGCTTGAAACTATGTCTACGTACTTGCAAAAGTTGGAACCTCCGACATGGAAGAGATTGGCCATTTGATCACGTTTGGCAGCATGTGCAAACCTGTAGAGTACCACTACAACAATCTTCCTAATCTCTAATTGGGGCCTACTCGGGTTTATGATATCTGACTCCGCATAAGGTCTTAAAATTTCAACCAACTCATCAAATGCGCTAGGGCTCATTCTCAAGGCGTCGATGTACCACTTATGATCCATTTCATCACACGCTCTTAAAACTGTAGGTTGAATATACTTCCAAAATATTTTTTGCCTATGCTCCATCTAGAACATCTGTAGAGGATAAGTCTTCTTGGTAGCTATTGATAACATCACAGAAAGATAAACATGGGAGCAACTCATAGGGCCCAAAGAGGATGTTGCCCTGGACTTATAAGTCCTCATGATAGACAATAGTAATGTAGGATTATCCAATGGCATTGTGGAATTGCTTAATGTCATTAACAAGAGCATCCACAAAATGGCATTTGAACTAGAGAACGCAAGGTCCATTGCTACTTAAAGGTACCCACATTGAAAAAATAGAATGAAGAACACTTGATAAATGCACTGAAACACTCTAATACATTATTTACAATAGATACTAAAAATAAAATTTATACTATTAAAAAGACAACATACCTAGTGCACAATACGGCAATGAGAGGGCAACCTCCACAAACCTCTTCACCGCTTTCAACTAAAGGGAGTATTAATTCATCCACGGGTATTGGCTTTTAAATTTCGTTACAAATCTTGCATTTTGTGAAACATTTGTAAGTCTCAAGTTTTCTATCCCATCACAAAATCCGCCCTCTGAATGAAACCTAAATCCTATGTCTTTCAAAATCCTTAACCCTGTACAGTATCCCTATGTCATGTTTTTCCAAAACCAAGATATGTGCTGATTTTTTTCTTTGAGCTAACTTTGATGGGAAAATAATGCCTAATTTTAGTATCCAACCTTACAAAATTTAACTCATTCCATGACCTCAACTTTGGGAAAAATTTGCACAACATCCAACGGTTGATGAAATAGATTATAGTGTTTAAAGCTACCGTATATTGGTAATGAAAATTGTGGACTTTGGAGGATATACTATCTAATCCATCTATAGATTCTTGCAAGAATTTTTTAATTTTAAATAAAAGAGGTTGACATGTGCACTAAGTTGATGGCTTCGCATTGACATATCATTCGTGAAGAAAAAATTTATACATGATTATTGATGATTTTTTTACTATTGTCTACTTGATTGTACACAAAAATGTTCCAAACTCTTACGAATTGAAACGAAAGTTTTGTATGCAAGAAGAGAGATCAACAATCACAAAACAATGAAGAATCTTTAAAAGACAAATTTCGATCAAAATTGAAGACCAAAATCATTTTGCATGTGTATGAAATACAATATAGTATGCAGCATGGTATTCACTATATTTTACGGTATTTGGTGTATTTTGTGTTGTACTCCTAGCTTTTCCAAGAGTTCTATAACTAGAAATCATGATATAATTTCTGCAAGGACTTCATGTAATGTGTGCGCAAAACTGAACTTCACATTTCACAACCTAATTCCTCTTGGATTTCATGCAAAATGAGTTTCAACACCTCTTGAGTCTCATTTTGGGTGTCGTGGGCACTACAGGGTTAATCTCGGTACAGACTGTACTTCAAAAACTCTTCTTTGCAATGGGATGAAGGCAAGGTAAATAAAATAGGGCACAATAAACTAGGCGGGGGTAAAGGAACAGTGGTAAAGCAGGAAGAGACACTCTCTACAACCTAATCTGGTTGGATGTGTGTGAACGGTCCACACATCCAACCATATTAGGTATCATGTGGGCAACCTTATTGAAGGACCATAGACGACACACTATGGTAGCTAGACCAAGTTGGAGGACCCCTTTATTTCATGTAGACAAATGCCACGGGAGGGTGGGCCAAGGTTGGCTTCTTTTTTTTGGCTTTTATTATTTCCGGGGTCGTGGACGTATAGAAGGATGGTTTAACCTCTAAAGAACCATTTGTACCTGCGGAATGCAAATGGATTTTTGGCACGTTCCTAAAAATCCATTTTTGAAGTTAACTTCTTGAAATTTTTAGTGAGAATAGAAATATGGGTTATCTTTGCAGGGAATTTTTTTTGAGACTTATAGGGAAAAATTTATGGTGCTTCAACATAAAAAGCTCGACTCTTTTGGCAGCTGGGCAAGGTACTATTAGAGTCTAGAGATGAATTGTGCTACTGCAGAGTTGGCAATTGCACTTTTTTGAGGCAAGTAGTAGTGCAGGAAATTTTTTGGCAACCTTCATTGTTTTCACTTAAAAATGCATAGAAATTAAGGATTTTGCTTTTAATGAATTTAATTTTTCCTCTTGTCAAAATAAGTCTTAAATTTTTTTGTTCACCGTTCGGATTTTAGATTCAACAATTATTTCTCTAATAAAAAATTAAAATTGCTTTCCAAAGTAGAGGGCCTCTTTCTATACCCCTAGTCATTGCAGGTCCATTTTTCTTATTGTAAACACCTCCATTACTTGTGGTTATTGGCGTGCGATGACCTAACAAAAGTTAAAACTAGATCCGTTGAGTATTTGCAATGTTTAGTGCAAAAATATGCCATTATTTCGAATCAAAGTACACTGAGCCTGTCCAAAAAAAAACAATCTTGCACTCTTCAAATGCTTATATCTTTCAATCCAAAAGGTCAAATTTTATGAAAATTTTAGGGTGCCTTTTCATAGTAGTAAGCTTGAAGATCCAACGGCTGAAAATAGTAAAAACTATTTTGAATAAGTCTAATAATAACTCATCTCAAAGTGGCAGTATTGGGGTGCTTTTGGTGAAGAGATCCCAAGTCGTCCTTGTTAGCTGCCACCTTGTTCAGCTACTTCTTCACAGACCAAGCAGGCCACCTAGTACATTACAAGCTAGGTATGGTCAATCGCCGGGATCCCCATGGTACACCGTTGATGATGATGAATAAAATAATTGCAACAGAAACAGAAAGATGTGCAGTGGTATAAAACAAAGGAGTGTAGATTTCACATTAGAAATGTATTATTTCCTTATTTTTGTGTTGTTACAATGATTTGGGAATTCACTGATGCATATTTGATGTACACCGCGATGTAATTGTGTTGTAATTTGAATCAGTCCACATCTCGATTGGATGTGAGGTCAAAAGAGAAGTCGGAGATTGGATCGGTGTGCTTCGAGGGAGCTATTGGTCTTCTTGAATGTAACCAGACTAGCTATCCACTGTGCGATAATGGACATAGGAAAGCAAAGTCCCTCACAGTGGCCACAAATCACTGATATTGCACGAGAGCAGGGGTGTCACAGTTGCACTGCACCTTTCCAAACAGAAATACACAAAGGAGAAAATGGGACCAAAATCCAACACGTCTGAAATCCACGACTTTTGATGTAGAATTAATGAACTCAACTGAACATATAGTTAAAACGGACTCAACCTAAACAGATAATCTATGAGACTCCAACTTGAAGGCCAAGATGAAGCATGCCTCTCAATCACTAACAAGACACTGTGAGGTGGAAATCAGTACCAACACAGGGACCAGAAACCACAGTATGTACCCAATCTTTTCATTTCAAACATGAAATGTACCGCACTTGTAGATCCTGCATTTTCTTTCTTGCCTGAGGTGGGTTTCTGGTTTTTATGTTTCTTTGGGACACAAACATAGGTTTCCGGCTCTCTGCAAAAGGTACAGGCTGCAAACATCAAGAACACAAAAGATACGTAAAATAAGGATGCTCCTGTAGGTTGTCACAGCGGAATCCTGGTGTGAATGTGATGGCCAATGTTACTCTTCCGAGGCGGTGATCCCAGAAGACCAGCTTCTAAATCAAAGGCAGGTCCTCCTGCAAATTGATGATGCTGATTGGCGATTAGCTGCATTGGGGCTACCGCCAAACCGGCGATGGCCGGGCCCACCACGGGAGCTACCCTATCGACGATGGTTGGCCCCGCCACAACAACTGCCACGTTGGCGGTTGTAGGGCCCACCACCAGTGGTGTGGGTCTCAGCCCGTTCCCGTCCACGGGTGGGCCTCCTCCGTTCGATGGGGTTGCCATGATGGTGGAATGAGAACCCTTAGTAGAGTCTGCGAGCAAGAGAATTCCTTTGTCACTCCTGGAGCCAAACAAATATCACACAGCCTAGACGTCAGAGAGATTTTGAAGTGCCACTATACTCCTTGCGGTACCAGATCTACAATTCGAGGATTTTGCCGCTACAGAGAGTTCATCACAGGGATATCGAGTGACGTAGCACGGGTATATCCGGGTATTACCCAGGGATGAACGCAGTTTTCAAACGGCATACCAGTTGCCACCATTTTGTTCAGTTTCCTACAGGGGCTGATTGAAGGGTGGGGCACTCAATACCGCATATCAGCAAGCACGCCCACAAACTCCATCTCTTCTACAGAATCGACTACCACTCCCAGGTCCACAAGACACCTCCATCAAACAGTCTACTCAACAAAACGAAATGGTCCTTAATAAAAAAGCTCCTCACTGAACGATCCGCACCCACAGGAAAAACGGAGACGAAAGCCCTCACTCCTGACACTACCACCTATTCTTATTGGAGGGATGAGTGTAGTAGCAAATTGGGTGGTAACAAAGTTGGGCGAAGAGGGTGAGTGAAGTTTGTCAAAAAATAATTTAAAAATAAACAAATTACTAAAAAAATATAATAAATCCAAATCTTCAGTTAGTGAAAAGCGCCCATTTTGAATCCAAATCGAAGCCCTTCCTAGCAGTGCATGAGCAGCAAGGTTTCCGTGGTTGGTGGGATTAGTATATACTCCGAGTCTGACAATTTCTCAACAGGAAAGGAAGATGACGCGGAGTCCCTTATCTCTCATACACCGATCATATAAGAGAAAAGGATTAAAATAACTCGAAAACGGCTGTGCAAGAATTGCTATCCACAGCTACCTTCCTCTCAAACTCGTAAAGCCATTGTACAAAGGGGAACGACATTGAATCCACAACTGCGACAGTATTGTTCTGGTAACGTCAACACAGCAGATTGCTAATCGAAAATTGTGATCGCCCAGAAGAGGAGCAGCAGTTTTTTAGCAAATAGAAATGAAAAAACCGAAGTCCCTTTGCAGCTTGAAGAAAGCAGGCTGGAAAGTCAAAACAGAAGCTAGAGAGACTGAATTCAGGCATTCTACTCTGAATCGGACATGAAGAGGTGGGAGTGGTATGTACCTCGGGGTGGAAGGTGACCTTGCGTGGGTTGAGAAAGGCGGGACTCACCTCGATGTAATATGGTTTAGACCTTCCCTGTATTGAGCGAAAGTTTGAGGTCCAACAGATTAGGATTACTAGATTTTAAGACTCCTCAAAGAAGAAGAGTGAATAAAGTGTCTATAAAGAATCATTTAGCCTATTAATCCTGTAAGGACGACAGGCCCATAGGTGGTCGCTCCGGAATGTAGCCAGCGGGAAGATCCTGTCGTCCTCAAAGGGTTAAGCATTCCAACAGCATTCCGAGGCGAGCCTAAAGGGTTGAGCATTTCAACAGCAACCCGTTACCATTATACCTTTTACTCGTCATTCTAATCTACAGTTGAAGCTGCAAACACACGCAAATCACCTGACTTTTGTGGAGGTGGACCAAGACTCAGTTTGCCTTTTGGAGGTACATTCCAGCAAAACAGAGTAGCCCAAGCATCAAGAATAAGGCTCATCCACAGCAGACAGTAAACTCAACAACGAGCGCAACTTGATTGTCCTGATAGATTCAGGACAGAACTACAACAGAACTCAACATGACTGATATAACGAATTCCTCGAACCCAACAAGCTGCAAAGCATTCACGAAATTTCCTTCAAGGAACCAGCAAAGTAAACATCATCAAGCTGAGTTTCCCTCTCACCTTGTCAGGAGTTGTCGCCGCTCCTTCCCTTGCGTAGTGATCGGTCTTTCTCTACTGAAAAATCACTCTTCGACTCATACCAATCCCAAATCCCATAAATGTATGCTTTCAAAGCACGATACGTTGAACATGTCAACTCGATCTCTGACCAGGTCTCTTAACAAAGTATTTCACAAGACGACATACAGAAGCAGAATTACTCAGAATTTCACATCCACAGGATTAATGGTTTAGGGTTTAAGGTTTAGGCAAGAACCATGAGACACAAACACATGCAGGATGCTGCAATTCGAAAACGTACCGAAGAATGCTTGTCGACGCTGAGGTAGAGAATTACGAATCTTTCGAGCACCCGTCGCCCGAATGTTTCTGTGACATCCGCCGTTGCCCCGGCGCGAGCACTGAATGAATTGCGTCAAAAGAGCCATAACTTAAGTGCAAAACCCCGAGGTTGCCCCGCTGAAAGCACTGTATGAGTTGCGTCCGGCGACGGCGACGGATGCCTCTTGCTAATTGTGCAAGATGGTTTTGTGAGATTTACTGCAGTGATTTCAAGTAGGCCAGCCACCAAAAAGGGTACACTAAACATCGCATTTAGTGTCGTCTACACTAAATACGAACCCTTACACTAAATGTAAGAATCACAATTAGTGTAATGACACAACATTACAATAAATGTGAAACATTACACTATATGTGAAGGGCAGTAAAAATGGGTGTTTTTTTTTTCTACTTGTGCACAATTAGTGTATGCAAAAGCTTGCCGCAGCTAACACTAATTGTGAAATTGTTCCCAAATAGTGTAGTAGGGTAATTACACTATTTGTGTGACTACACTTAATGCGATGTTTAGTGTACCGTCAATAAGGTTGCTGACATTACCACATTAAAATGATCATTAAGGTAGAGGCACCCAATTTCAATTGGTAGAGTATGCATGGCATGGTGCATGGAAATGGCAAATGCTTGAAATGGTGCCTAAAGTGATCCAAAACCGATAACTCAAAATCTGAAAACACCAGTCATTATCGGCATTGGGTCATGATGTGAGCAATTTTGGGTTGTTCCACCTCTATTGAGCTATCACTGGTGGCATTGCCTCAAAAGTCGAACAAGGTTGATCGGTATTGGGTATCCTTCATGAGTTGGTTATCCATGGCATGTCTTCTCTCTTTTACTCACTCTCATTTATTGGCAATTTGGCATTGGTTGAAGGAGGGCACCAAATCTCACCTACTCTAGAGTTTGATTATGGGCTCCGCTGGTTTTTGGGCTTTTAAATTCTATATCAATTCCAAGTCTTTGTGATTAAATTTGAAAAAATGTTTGTTGAGTTTCATTCCTAATTCTGCATCTTTTTATATAAATGTTTTTGACATACAATGTCATTTAAGTCCCTAACTGGCTTAAGTGATCGGAATTGGGTGCCTCTACTTTACATCCGAGAACCTCCACCTGCGCCATCCACTAGGTTGGAGGTGTGGTGAGAGTGCTCTAAGGTGAAGGCACCCAATTCCGATCACTTAACCCCTAAAGGACTAAGAGGACCAAAACGGTCCTCTGGTGAACTTGGGCACGTACCTATGAATCGAAAAAAAATCCTTTTTAATTGGAATTTTTTTTCAAGATAGGATCTGATAAGAGCTTCGTGGAGATATTTTTATTTTTATTTTTGGATTTGTGGTTTGAAAGTTAGTACCACTTAAGCCAAAAGTGGGGACTCCGGGCACCTCCAAATTTTTTGACAAAAGTTTCTATTGACATTGAGATTTTTCACACATATAAAGAATATTTCCTTCTTTAGATATTTTCCAAAAAAAATCTTGTCTTTAGTGTAAGAAGGCATTTTATTCCAAGTCAAACATTTTCACACATTGTCGGGCAACGGGGAAAAAAACTTCATCTTTTCTACATAAAACCTAGAGATCTTCATATTTTTCACTTTTTATTTTTTCAACAACAATATGTGGTGAAAAAATTGTTATTGACCGTTTGGATTATCATTTGAATACATACGTAGTTCACAAAAAAATAAAACGTGAAATGGCAATTTTTGAACCTCCACTCCTTGCACACTTGTTTTTAATATGCTACACCTCTTTTTTACCTCTAAAAATTGGTGAGTTGGGAAATAACATCATGCTTAAGACAATGGTAAGAGATTTAGACCTTGTACAATGCAAAAATTTGATACAAAATGAAGTCAAAGTCTGCTGATCTACTCAACGCAGGGATGAAAATGAACCATTGTTTTGACTTCAAACACTAAAATCTATCAATCCGTGCGGTGGATTGCAACCAAAATTTGATGGCATGTTTATATGGAAGTCTGTTTTAAGATCTTACGGTTGAAAAATCCGAAATTCACTTTAAAATGTGATTTTCATGTCTCTTTTTGACAGTGGCAGTTTTGGACTGGTTTTAGAGCGAAATAGCTCTTAGTCCTGTAGGGGTTAAGCGAGTTAGAGACTCAAAAGACATTGTATGTCAAAAACATTATTGACACGCATTTAAGCAACTTTTCCCTCACCAAATAAAAGTGCACTTGTGTACAACGGCCGCCATTGCAAACAAAAGTGGCCAAATTGCAAAAAAAATTATTTGTCAAAGAAAAAAAATTGAGCTTCTGTAACAATATTATGTACAATCATGATTGTTAATATTGGAAGCAAATTTTTGGCATTTTCAACTAATTTGTGGTGACCCCTTGTTAATACTAGATAAATGTGTATTTAATATAGTTTCACAATATTTCAAAGATATTCTACGTAGCACATAATGCATACAATGGTGGAAATTAAATATAGATGCTTCTACAAATGGACTTAGCACCAATAGTAAAAACACCTTTACTCTGTAGGATTTATGACATAACCTCTTACATCAACCTTAGAATATATTACTCTTACACATACACTACATAGCATTTACCATACACCACAAGTATACTCTCATAAAGGCACACTATCTACTCCATAGAATTTAGGGCAGCTTGCAAACGGTCGTCACCTATAGCTTTGGTTTGCATTACAGATGCCATCCTTGAAGACTTAGAAAGCTTGGATTCTGAAATTCCAGCTCTTGCATATGATAAGTAGGCTACAGTGAGTGAGGTAGCACTGATTCAAGCATCAGCTTGTCAATTTGATGTTGAGTTGGTTGCAGTGAGTGAGTGATTGCAGTCAAATCAGACTAGCCCTTGCAGTTAACTCTAGCTCTTGCTGGATAATCCAGCTCTAGTTAATTTCGAGATGACGAAGCTTGCGTCTGTGCGAGTGACCAGATTGTATGGCCCCGACCAGCTGAAGTACCAGTTCGAGCTGGCGAACGCGATCGCCTACCTCATCGCCACAATTCTGGCAGCGGTGGGCCTGGTGTTCTTCCTGCCCACATGGAACACCCCGGCGGGCATCTGGTGCCTGCTGATCGCGCTCCTGCTCATCGTCTGTGTGAACGTTCACGACCTGTACGCGCAGCTGGCCGGCTTCGATTTTCGCCTGCCGCTGGTGACCCTGGACCCGCAGCTGGCGCTCATCGAGATCGCGGCGCCGCTTGTCCAGGCCATCGGCGGGTTGCTCTTCCTTATCGGCTTCATCTTGTTCCTGCGGGTGAGAATTTTGCTCTTAAGTTTCTGGATCTAGGTTTCACGAGCCAGGGCAGTTTGCGATGTCCAATTTTCGACTGAGATCTATGCGATGCTTGAGTGATACTGTTCTAACATCCTTGTGAATTTCGGTTGAAATGAGGCGTTTATATCGTGAAATAAGCAAGATAACATGTCTGTGAATTAGGCTGCCTGTGATTTTGTGATCGTCCTTCCGACGTGATTTCTTTTGATTTGGACAGATTTGGCGAGGGACGTTCGACTCTATCGAAGTTGCGGAGGTGACGGATCACGCCTACAGCTTGCTCATCGCCGGGTCGGCGTTCTGGCTTCTGGGCTCAATCCACAATGCGTTCCAAGTGTATGAGAATACGGATACCAGGGTGCAGTTCATGCAAAAGACGGTCTCGGTGCCGTTGCTCATCGCCAACACTCTGTTTCTTGTCGCCGCCATCCTCAGCTTCGAGACGTGGAACCTGCCGCCTGTCGCAGTGAAAGCAGGGGTAAGTCTTCGCAATCACTGCACAGAATCTCAGAACCAGTTTGATCAGTTTAGATAAGTTAAAGATATTGGTGACTTCGGCAGCATTTCACAAACATTGGCATCTGAAATTTATGGATGTTGTTTCCCAGAGTTTGTGAAATGCCGCCAGAGTTGCAGGATGTTGTTAATAGTGCGTAATCTCAACCACTTTGTTGGAAATCAATCTCAAGTTTTGGTAGATCTTCAATAATACGGTAGGTCAATAATATCTTGCTCCTCATTTAATGCACGAAGATGTGCACAAGATCACTTGTACTCAACCAGTAGTGAACATGCTTTCTATCACCAAGTTATCATATATGCACCTCAACAAAGGACAATTGTATTTAATGCTCAAGTGGGATTATGATCGCTTACCAAGCTTTCAGATTGTGAGTCAGTATTATATTTCACTGACAACATTATCTAACGTCCATAGATTTCACAGCTTCATAGAATACGCCAAAGTTTGTGGGATTCCGCCAAGGTTACCAGTATCTCGATCAGTTGCTGCAAATTTTCACCTGACATGCACCTGGTGTGAACAGAAAACTGCGGTGTGGCTTGCGATAGTGGGCGCGGGGCTGCTCGTCCTGGCGGCCGTGATGAACGTGATCCGCGTGCTGGCGATGCGCGAGGTGGATCACGAGGGGGGGCTGCTGGAGCCGCTGCGGGGCGGAGCGCAGGAGGAGCTGGAGCGCAAGCGTGACGAGGACGAGGTGCTGCTGGACAGGGCCAAGTACTCTGCGGACGTTGAAGAGGGCTCCTCGTACAAGCAAGCCGTCATCCATGCCGAAGATCTCGACGGTTAACTGCTTCAGTATCTAGCGGGTATGAGACTAGCATTGACATGGTATCATAGCAATATCAAACGGGTATTAGGCAAGTATCACCTGAGTATCTCAGGGTGTCCTGTAACTGCCATGGAGTCCTGTTGATGACCTTCGCATGTGTACTGTACATACAAGAGAGCTTCTTGCCGACCGAAAAATATACTTTGTTGTTTTTTCGACGTCATCTACGCCGAAGATGTCTTACAAGATTTCTTATTGTGAAGCAAGAATATTATTGGAAGCGTTATATTTGCCGATTCTAATACTAACTTCAGATCCTTCTGGACGCGGTTCCTAGAGAAGAATTCATACTCGGGATCACGTCCGGCTAAGAAAACCCCACTCTAAGGGCTTTGTACCTATTGGCGAAATCTCTAGGGAGAAATTCTCGGTGCAGAATACGCCACCTTGACTCTATAAAATTGTTTGCGTTCGGGTCTGTATCAAAAATCCTCCGAGCTTGTTTTGTTTGGTCAATCGTGTGATAAATGTTTGCAGAACTTCTTCTATTTTCCGTGACCTTTGTTATGTGATAGAACTCCAAAGAATGAATTGTGGTCTGCTCCATTTAGTGTCCTCCGCTCCTTCCCAATGAGTTTTGACTGCCTTGGGTCCATGGAATTGACTGAATCAACTCGCTTTGGAAGGTTTTGGTGTTCCTTGAACCTTCGAGCTGTTGCAATTCACTTGTTCCTTTCTATTGGGAATGTTGTTGGTTCTACACTAAAATGGGTATTTAGAGTGACACGACATTTAATGTTACAACATCTCTATACCACCCAACTCTAAATATATTTTTCTAGACATTTAGTGTTAAGGCTCATTAATTAACATCTACTTCCTAAGGTTTTAGTAATTACTCATTAATTAACTAGTTAATTTATTAAGGTTTTCCTAACTTTAGGAAGTAGATTTAATAATTAATATGTTAATTAGTTATGGATTAATTATTAATTTTTTATTAATTTATTAATTTTTTATTAATTTATTAATTTTTTATTAATTTATTAATTTTTTATTAATTTATTAATTTTTTATTAATTTATTAATTTATTATTAATTTATTAATTTATTATTAATTTATTAAATTATTATTAATTTATTAAATTATTATTAATTTAATATTAATTTGTTATTATTTTATTGATTTATTATTCATTGTTATTAATTTAATAATAATTTAATAATAATTTTTTTATAATATATTAATAATTTATTATTAATTTATCAATTAATTTAATAATTCATTATGTTACTTAATTAATAATTAATTATGTTCACTTATCATGTTAATTAATTAGATTTAATATGTTAATTATTTAATATATTAATTAACTAATTTGTTTATTAAGGTTTTCCTAACCTTAGGAAGTAGATTTAACTTCTACTAAAATTGTTATTTCTCAATTTGTTACAGATTGTTTTGTCCTTAGTAACACTAAATGTAGAGGTAGTAAAACTCCAAAGTTACAATGCTCTGCATTTAGTGTTAATGTTGACATTTAGTGTTGTAACATTATCGGCGTTGTTGACATATAATGTTGAGGTTTGTAATTAGTGTCTCGAACACTAGATACTCATTTTAGTGTAGAGGTTCTTGACTTAGAGCATCTCCACTCCTGGCGTGGAATTTTCCACGCTAGGACGGAAAAAAAAATTCACGCTACGAGTGGTTTAGGGTTTGGTGCTTGCTTGGCTCCACCCCAAGCTCCAAAAAAGTTTACCCAAAAAAATGCTTTGACCTTTTACCTCCCGCCACCAATGACACGGCGCCACGTGTCGACATCAATGACATGGCGCCACGTGTCGCGAAGGTATGGGTGTGTCACCAACATCAAAAAATGGCGCACTCCCCCCATCCAAGGAGCTTTTGGTGTGCCATGTACCAAAACTTCTAAAATTTTATAAAGTTTCCCCGTTTTGAGGTGATGGGTGCAACTTTTTGACCTCAGAAAACTCCAATTTGGTGGTTCTCCGTCTTGGGGTAAAGATGCTCTTAGACCATGCCTTTCTCTGACCACCTTCTAAAGATGCCTTCACACCTTCAACCCTTTAGCGCCGGAGGTCATTTCGACATTGTGGCCAACTTTACTATACGCCTGGCTTTGACAAGGGCCAAAGAAAATGAATCGTCAATTGGCCAATCACGATCAAAAACTTGGCATCAACCAAACAATCGGTTTGTTGTCAGCAAAGTTTTGAAGCAATCTACCATTGGCACAATTAGAATATCATGAAATATGGAGCACGCACTTGTGAAAACGCCAAAATAACACTCATACTCTTTTTCTGGCGGCCATAACTAAAGCGATAATGCGCAAACTACAAATTGGAACGATTATTGAGTGGATGGTGGGTTCTTCATTAACCATGCTAATTTTGGATACAGATCGCATGGTTGTTGTAGAGTACTCATGCAACGTACTCACTACAACAAGGCTTTATGGTGTGACGAGGTCCTTATCTTTCAACACACATCCTTACCTCATCGCATGGCATTCTTCCCATTCTAGAATGAACAAGGCCAACGTCTTAAAAACAATCCCGCGCTCATGTCTCTATAAGGTTGGATAACCTAACACCACCATCAACCCCAAAGTAGATAGTCTTATGTGGGCCAAAACCGCCGGCCGCCCACCCCATTTCCGAAATTTTAGAAATGTCAGTTTATAATTGGGTCCCAATTTTTAATAGCTCTATGGGGGCCCGATAAGTACTAGCAGCATGTGCAAGGCAAATTCAACAAAGATCTGATGGGATCATGACATCTGAATGAGAAAGGGCACTAGAATTGTTTTCTGAAAGAGGAGATATGGTGGGCTTAGCATCCAGGGACATGCATTCAAAAGTGGCATGGAATTGAATGGGTCGAAGTTGTTCCCATTCGAGATGGCGGTGCGCATCACCATAGTAGATGATGCATTGCATTGGACCAGAGAGATTGTAGGAGAACGCCTTGGCATGTGTGTGGGCTTCATCATTTATTGGCATCGGTCTTTGCTACATGTAGTGGCTGTAGAACCTGATATTACAAGTTTCCATGGTGACATTGGATCACAGATAGCGCCTACATAAGTAATGGCCCCAAAATTTGATTTCTCTCAGTTCATCAACACACTAGGATCCACCGAGAGGTCTCGACACAGTAGTCATGCTTCAAATGCCATAGATTAAAATTCATCGTTTTCCCAATCTACTCCCTCAAACATCCAAGATTTGTCCCATGTAGATGGATTGCTTATGTTAGACCAACACGTCGTTCATATTCTATATAAAATAGGAGAAGGAGAGATTCAAGATAGCCATCATTGACAGAAACTGCACCATCTAAGGTATCGCTTAGAAGGGTGCAAATTGCAATGACACAAGGAGGATGCAAACGGAATTGTTTGAAGGACGTTCCAATAAGGTATCTATTGGACATGCGATATAATGCATGGGCTAATGAGTTTTCAATACGAAGTAAGTGGATAAGACAGATGCTAGTTTCTTTTTACACAAGGACGAAAGGAACTCGTTGAAACAAGTTTGAAACAAAGTTAGATGGAAAACAAGTTTGCAATGTTTGCTACGCTGTTGGAGTTGGATATTTACAGAGGCGCTTTAAGCAATTGAAGAAGGACTGTCTAATATATGGAAGAGTGACATCGATTCACGGCAATACCCTATCAGATCCGATTAGAGAGAGCACTAGAATGTCTGCGGCAGAGGCTTGCTTTATCATTTGTCGATGAAATTGGTTGTCCTCAAGCTCATCGTTGTATCCGTCGAAAGAGTGACAACGAAGTAGTGCCTCTCATTCGCCTTCCTATGAATACAACCAAATTTGATGTATTCACTTACATGAATGAGGAGGTCAAAAGAATTTGTAATGGAGAAACCATTTCTATGTATTCGTTTCGGAGGATATGGTGCATCAAGTATTTCCAGGTTTAAGTACCTCCAATCTCGAGATTCTCAAAGTGTTATCATTGTTGGTAGTATAAATGTGCCATGGAGTGAACCACCAATGCGGATGCAAGGATAAAGATAAAGGAGTTGTTTATGTTGCATCTGCACAACCAGATGGAAGAACGTAGGTATTATTGGATATTCAAGAGGTCGTGTTATATTAGCCCTGAGTTGTACATGTTCATCATAGTGGATGGCATAAACCAAAACACGACCATAGTACCAAGGATGCGTCAAACTGTGAAGAACATTGAACACCGGTTTGTGAAGACCCATCTGTGTGGTGCTCTTGTACATGGGATCGATTTATATTGCAACGTGTAGTTTGGGGCTCACCACAAACATAATAGCAACGAAGTCGAGAGTACATTGTTGTAATTGATAGGAGATGTGTTGCGAAGGAAGGGCTTTTTGCCACCAACACTGCGAATCTAGGCGGACAACTTGACACGCCAGAACAAAAACATTTATATGTTTGCTCTATGTGCTACATTGGTGGGATTGGGGTTTTTTCAGGAAGTGAAACTATCTTTTCCCATAGTGGGCCATATACACGAAGATATTGATCAACACTTTAGTTGTATATCAAATACGTTGGAGAGGTCCAACGTGGACTCGTTGAAGGAAATGATTAGTCTTGTAGAACAAAGAACATCTCCTACGGATGCATTTGTTAGCGCCTGACTGCTAGAGAATGTATGGGATTGAAAATTGTCCATAACTCCTCACTTATTGACAGATCTGGATTCATTAGTCGGCATAACATTTCCACACCACATGCGATTCTATATGGACAATTGAGAATGGACTCATGACGTTCAAGTACAACACAATCATTATTGCAAGGATCCATGGGGACCGGAGGTAGGGACGAAAACTTTGAGGTCGTTGCCAAGTAGAGATGAGCAACCATCGTTTGCGCAAGTATTCGCATCGGACGAACGGGAGTTGAAGGCGTTGGATGACTTCATTGTATATAAACAAAGATGCATTCAAAGATTGCATCATGAGGACAAGAGTCGTGAGGCAAAAGTAGCGGCTGAAAGATTGAAACTCTATTTAGCTGAATTTCCACACAAATACCATAGCAATAAGCATCATTCATCACTGGTTTGGCCTTTAGAGTTCTCCAACACCGGACCTGTAGGGAGTGCATCTTTGGATATAATGGATGGTAGAAGTGAAGAAAATCGTGAGATAAATGTTGTAGAGCAGGTAGTGGCCATGCTTCCAAATGTCGAGGCTCGAGGATACTTTGGTCTTAATAGAGGAAGATCCTCTAATCAAGCACTGCGCATGACACAACAAACAGAGCGCAACTATGTTGAGGAACGAGCTGAAGAAGAAGCAATGTATGAAAGTAATCACAACCCATTTCCACTATTTAATCCACAATCTGATATTTGTTGTCGACAATTTGTAGCCTTGAGTGTTGTTCGAGCAGAAATAGAAGGCGGTGTACCATTCTATGTAGGAAAAGTGATTGAAGAAGGAAAAAACCGATGGAGACTTAAGATAACGGTTTGTTGGCATTGGCCCATCATCCAAAGGAGTGTTGTTGATGGACATGGGTCTTCTGCACAATGGTATGCAAATTGCATGGATTCATTCTGGGAGCCATGTGGGGAGATTTATAGTTGGGTAGAGAAGATGCATGCATTTTTTCATGGGTAGACACACCGGAAAGAACCGTGCCCTGGGCCAGCGGGAGGAGAAAGCACAATGTATTTGGAGTGCAGGTTGAAAGCAAGATTCGCATTTTTTAATCGACAAAGGCTCACATTCTACAATATATTGCAATGAAAACCGAAACTATCGATAACAATCGTTTGCAAGCTGCCATAAATTCTATGGAGTAGATAGTGTCTCTTTATGAGAGTATACTAGTTATGTATGGTAATTGGTATATAGTGAATGTGTAAGAATAGTATATTTAGTTTGGGTGATTTAAGACGTTATGTCATTAATCCTATAGAGTAAAGGTATTTTTACTATTGGTGCTAAGTCCATTTGAAGTAGCATCTGTATTTAGTTTCGACCATTGTATGCATTATGTGCTACATTGAATATCTTTTAATCAACTGCCAACCCTTGCATGAAGTATGTTTTTTTGTGATTACGCATGTTTGTATACTACAATCCTTCAAATCTATCTTTGAAATATTGTGAAACTATAATAAATACACATTTATCTAGTATTAACGAGGGGCCACGACAAATTAGTTGAAAATGCCAAAAAGTTGCTTCCAATATTAACAACCATGATTGTACATAATACTGTTGCAAAAGCTCAATTTTTTTTGCTTTGAAAAACATTTTTTTTTGCAATTTTGACACTATTGTTCGCAATGGCCACTGTTGTATCCAAGTAGACTTTTATTTGGTGAGAGCAAAATTGCTTAATTGCGTGTCAACTATAGAAGGAGTGGAGCTTGAAGAATTATTAGGACATGTTTTAATTTATTGTGAAATTTTTATGAATTAGATTTATAATTCAAATGGTCAATGAGCAGGTTTAGATCCATATTATACAGACAACACAGCCTTTGGAATTTGTTGATAATATGTTGATTTTATCAATCTTCTACCGGCAAATGCAGTATGAGTAAAAGAATATGATCTTAATATCCAACTTACATCCATAACAATTTAAAATGAATAAAAATAAATAATTTTATTTCCATTAGGAGTTTGGGAGAAACTAAGTTTCAATGAATAGGATTTTGATTTTTGAAGAACCCATTGTATAAATAATGTCTCTATCATAGCTTCGCCTTCTGCTTTTGCTCTCTCTATCTCACGGTAAACTCATAGCCTAAGATTCCCAAAACCTCAATAACGATCTTAATATTGTGCGGTAGTACCCCTTGGCTTCGGCAAGTTGCGTTCCTAACAAAAATTATGTGACCGACAACATGCCACGATAACCCTTGCCGCTATGTCAACTCTAAAGTCAAAATTCCGGAGATATTGCCATGTGTTCTTAAGGGATCCAAACGCATTCTTAATAACGATCCTCCCTGAGTTCATAACACTATCAACCTCTTGTCTTCATGTTCTGGTGTCTTCCAATTCTTTTGCAAATATGTGCGGATTGGATAAGCTGAATTGCCAATCAAGTAAGGAGTGCAGAGTTTTCTTTTAACATTTGCAACTGGCGTTTGCAGAATGGTCCGGCTCCTCAAAGCTTTGAATGAACTAGACATTTTAAATTGCCTTCCATCATGAACACCACCAAGTTGACTTGCACACACATTCCATAAAATTTTGTTTGCATCGCAAACAACTTGTAGAGCAATAGAGTTGAATTTTTTTTGGTTGTAGAAGTCATTTGGTACAATGATGGCTCTTCTATTTGGTTGAGTTTTAAGAAGAATGTGAGTTCTATCAATTGCACCGCAATTCTTAGGTGACCCTCTCATGTCCTGGAAATTGTCTATATTGCCTTGCAATCATTCTCATGTGGGAATTCCTATATATATACCGAACAATTTGTTTTTGTCGTAGAGAATGTTTGAAACTATGTCTTCGTACTTGCGAATGGTGGAACCTCTGACATGGAAGAGATTGGCCATTTGATCACGTTTGGCACCATGTGTAAACCTGTAGAGTACCACTACAACAATCTTCGTAATCTCCAATAGGGGCCTACCCGGGTTTATGATATTTGACTCCACATAAGGTCTTAAAATTTCAACCAACTCATCAAATGCATTGGGGCTCATTTTCAAGGCGTCAATGTACCTCTTATGCTCTATTTCATCACACGCTCTTAAAACTGTAGGTTGAATGTACTTCCAAAATATTTTTTGCCTATGCTCCATCTAGAACATCCGTAGAGGATAAGTCTTCCTGGTAGCTATTGATAACATCGGAGAAAGATGAACATCGGAGCAACTCATAGGATCCGAAGAGGACATTGCCCTGGACTTATAAGTCCTCATGATAGACAATAGTAATGTAGGATTATCCAATGGCATTGTGGAATTGCTTAATGTTGTTAACAAGAGCATCCACAAAATGGCATTTGTACTAGAGAACCCAAGGTCCATTACTGCTTAAAGGTACCTACATTGAAAAAATAGAATGAAAAACACTTGATAAATGTATTGAAACACTCTACTACATTATTTA
Source organism: Bryoerythrophyllum caledonicum (assembly GCA_963971425.1). Lineage (NCBI taxonomy): Eukaryota > Viridiplantae > Streptophyta > Bryopsida > Pottiales > Pottiaceae > Bryoerythrophyllum > Bryoerythrophyllum caledonicum. The sequence goes on along the minus strand of OZ020522.1, from coordinate 23,014,963 downwards.
CAATAGATACTAAAAATCAAATTAATACTATTAAAAAGACAACATACCTAGTGCACAATACGGCGATGAGAGGTCAACCTTTACAAACCTCTTCACCGCTTACGACTAAAGAGAGTATCAATTCATCCCAGATAACTTCAACTCCACGGGTATTGGCTTTTAAATTTTGTTACAAATCTTGCATTTTGTGAAGCATTTGTAAGTCTCAAGTTTTCTGTCCCATCACAAAATTTGCCCTCTGAATGAAACCTAAACCCTATGTCTTTCAAAATCCTTAACCCTATATCCCCATGTCATGTTTTTCCAAAACCAAGATATGTGCTCATTTTTTTCTTTGAGCTAACTTAGATGGGAAAATAATGCCTAATTTTAGTATCCAACCTTACAAAATTTAACTCATTCCATGACCTCAACTTTGGAAAAAAATTTGCACAACATCCAACGGTTGATGAAATAGATTATAGTGTTTAAAGCTACTGGATATTGGTAATGAAAATTGTGGACTTTGGAGGGTATACTATCTAATCCATCTATAGATTCTTGAAAGAATTTTTTAATTTTGAATAAAAGAGGTTTACATGTGCACTAAGTTGATGGCTTCACATTGACATATCATTCGTGAAGAAAAAACTTATACATGATTATTGATGATTTTTTTACTTTTGTCTACTTGATTGTACACGAAAATGTTCCAAACTCTTATGAATTGAAACGGGAGTTTTGTATGCAAGGAGAGAGATCAACAATCACAAAATAATGAAGAATCTTTGAAAGACTAATTTTGATAAAAGTTGAAGTCCAAAATCATTTTGCATGTGTATGAAATACAACATAGTATGGAGCATGGTATTCACTGTATTTTAGGGTATTTGGTGTATTTTGTGTTGTACTCCTAGCTTTTACAGGAGTTCTATAACTAAAAATCATGATATAATTTCTACAAGGACTTCATGTAATGTGTGCCAAAACTGAACGTCATATTTCACAACCTAATTCTTCTTGGATTCCATGCAAAATGAGTTTCAACACCTCTTGAGTCCCATTTGGGTGTTGTGGACACTATAGGGTCAATCTCGGTACAAACTGTACTTCAAAAACTCTTCTTTGCAATAGGATGAAGGCAAGGTAAATAAAATAGGGCATAGTAAACTAGGCGGGGGTAAAGGAGCAGTGGTAAAGCAGGAAGAGACACTCTCCACAACCTAAATTGGTTGGATGTGTGTGAACGGTCCATTTCGAACATGGAGTATAGGCCTCATTTGGTGGGACCCACCATCCACCATTGTCGACCTCACAAGGGTCATTCAATATCATGTGCGCAACCTTATTGAAGGACCATAGACGACACACTATGGTAGCTAGACCAAGTTGGGGGACCTCTTTATTTCATGTAGACAAAATGTCAGAGGAGGGTGGGCCAAGGTTGGCTTTTTTTTTCTTTCTTTTATTATTTCCGGGGTCCCAAAGATATAGAAGGATGGTTTAACCTCTAAAGAACCATTTGTACCTGCAGGGTGCAAATCGATTTTTTGCACGTTCCTAAAAATCCATTTTTGAAGTTAACTTCTTGAAATTTTTAGTAAGAATAGAAATATGGGTTATCTTTGCAGGGAATTTTTTTTGAGACTTTCAAGGAAAAAGTTATGGTGCTTCAACATAAAAAGCTCAACTCTTTTGGCAGCTCGGCAAGGTACTGTTGGAGATGAATTGTACTACTTCAGAGTTGACAATTGCGCTTTTTTGAGGCAGGTAGTAGTGAAGGAATTTTTTTAGCAACCTTCATTGTTTTCACTTAAAAATGCATAGAAATTAAGGGTTTTTCTTTTTTTGAATTAAAATTTTCCTATTGTCCGAATAAGTCTTAAAAATTCAGTTCACCATTTGGATTTCAAATTCAACAATTATTTATCTAATTAAAAAATAAAATTTCTTTCCGAAGTAGAGGGTCTCTTTCTATCCCCCTAGTCATTGGAGGTCCATTTTTCTTATTGTAAACACCTCCATTACTTGTGATTATTGGTGTGCGATGACCTAACAAAAGTAAAAACTAGAGCCGCTGAGTATATGCAATGTTTAATGCAAAAATACGCCATTATTTTGAATCAAAGTACACTGAACTTGTCCAGGTAGAGTTGAAAAAAACAATCTCGCACTCTTCAAATGCTTACATCTTTCAATCCAAAGGGTCAAATTTAATGAAAATTTTGAGGGTGCCTTTTCATTGTAGTAAACTCGAAAATCCAACGGTTGAAAATAGTAAAAAATAGTTTGAATAAGTCTAATAATACCTCATCTCAAAGTGGCAGTATTGGGGTGCTTTTGGTGAAGCACAAGGCCTAGTCCATTAGGGGTTAAAGAGATTCCAAGTCGGGCCTTGTTAGGGCCGCTTCACACTATGCCCAAGTCGAGTGACCATTCGTCAAAATGAGTGGCCAAACTATGGCGAGAGGCCAAACTTTCTTGCCAAAAAAATACATTAAATAATATAGATTGAAGGTTTGGCGGGTCGTGGTGTGAAGCCCCAAAGGCCAAGTTCAAAGTCCAAACCCCATATCATTATGCCAAAAAATAATCAGTCGAATAAAATCAGCCAATAAAATCAACCAAAAAAAATCAGCCCAAAATTTTATCTCTTTCATCTAACGGTCTAGATCTTGTTAGTTTTTTATTATTTTGATAAAAAAATCGAGGGACTCTTGATTGTAGTTTGGGTCGACTAAAATGGACGACCCAAGTTTTGCTCGAGAGGCCGTCGCTTTGGCGCCAAAACAACCCAAAAGTGTTGCCATGTAGGACGACGGCCTTTGGAGTTTGGGCACAAGTGTGAAGCGGCCCTTAGCTGCCACCTTGTTCAGCTAATTCTTCGCAGACCAAGCAGGCCACCTGGTACATTACAAGCTAGGTATGGTCAATCGCTGGGATCCCCATGGTACACCATTGATGATGATGAAAAAAATGATTGCAATAGAAACACAAAGATGTGCAGTGGTATAAGACAAAGTGTAGATTTCACAGTGGAAATGTATTATTTCCTTATTTTTGTGTTGTTACAATGATTTGGGAATTTTCTGATGCATATTTGATGTACAGTACACCGCGATGTAATTGTGTTGTATTTTGAATAAGTCCACATCTCGATTGGATGTGAGGTCAAAAGAGAAGTCGGAGATTGGATCGGTGTGCTTCGAGGGAGCTATTGGTCTTCTTGAATGTAACCAGACTAGCTATCCACTGTGCGATAATGGACATAGGAAAGCAAAGTCCCTCATAGTGGCCACAAATCACTGATATTGCACAAGAGCAGGGGTGTCACAGTTGCACTGCACCTTTCCAAACAGAAATACACAAAGGAGAAAATGGGACCAAAATCCAACACGTCTGAAATCCACGACTTTTGATGTAAAATTAATGAACTCAACTGAACATATAGTTAAAACGGACTCAACCTAAACAGATAATCTATGAGACTCCAACTTGAAGGCCAAGATGAAGCATGCCTCTCAATCTCTAACAAGACACTGTGAGGTGGAGATCAGTACCAGCACAGGGACCAGAAACCACAGTATGTACCCATTCTTTTCATTTCAAACATGAAATCTACTGTACTTGTAGATCCTGCATTTTCTTTCGTGCCTGAGGTGGGTTTCTGGTTTTTATGTTTCTTTGGGACACAAATATAGGTTTCCGGCTCTCTGCAAAAGGTACAGGCTGCAAACATCAAGAACACTAAATACACGTAAAATAAGGATGCTCATGTACGATGTCACAGCGGAATCTTGGTGTGAATGTGGTGGCCAATGTTACTCTTCCGAGGCGGTGATCCCAGAAGACCAGCTTCTAAATCAAAGGCAGGTCCTCCTGCAAATTGATGATGCTGATTGGCGATGTCGATTAGCTGCATTGGGGCTACCGCCAAACCGGCGATGGCCGGGCCCACCACGGGAGCTACCCTATCGACGATGGTTGGCCCCGCCACATCAACTACCATGTTGGCGGTTGTAGGGCCCACCACCAGTGGTGTGGGTCTCAGTCCGTTCCCGTGCACGGGTGGGCCTTCTCCGTTCGATGGGGTTGCCATGATGGTGGAATGAGAACCCTTAGTAGAGTCTGCCAACAAGAGAATTCCTTAGTCACTCCTGGAGCCAAACAAATATGACGCAGCCTAGACGTCAGAGAGATTTTGAAGTGCCACTATACTGCTTGCGAGTACCAGGTCTACAATTCAAGGACAAACCCGAAAGAAGGGAACCGATGCAATATTCTTGGATCAAAATTCAGCAAACACTGATCAGTTAAAAAAATTAGCCAGAGATGGCATCCGACCCCAACGAACATATGTCAGATTCAAATTACCCGAAAATCAGGAGTGGTCTTGACGCTCGTCGCCTCACGCCTGTGTCGATCACTTGCTACCACCCGAAGTATTGGAGAAATCTGCAGAAAGGACATCAAGAATACCAAATTTTAGAGAACCGAGTACACAAAACCGGTCCCCTTCAAAACAGGTCATGAAATCACAAACAACAAGCAAACCGTTGCAATCCGAAATCAACCACAAATCACAGAAACCACGTTTACCTAGAGAGTTACTGTCTGACAATCCAAGAAACCGGCACGTCTCGATGTCCGCCCGCATCAGTCGTCCACTGGTAAGAAAGTATGACCCCATCCACATTTAAAGCATTCCGTTTCGCCCTGCCTGACGATACGGGATCGTAGAGCGCGCGCGAGGAGAAAAATCTGGCTCCCAGCTCAAACAGGTATATATGCGTCTCTATCCAGCTCACAAACTGATCGTTGGTTTAAGGCATTCTGTCAGTACGATAAGTGGAATGTCAGGCGATAAAGCGGTTTACATGGAGTTTTCCTGGAAGTACTCGGGGTTTAAACACTGACTGTCACTCCAAAACGCTGATAGGGGTTGTACACCTGAAAGTCCACTTGTTTTTGAGAAACATGGTGGTTTGGTTAACTTTGGGGTTTATTCCATAATTATGGTCCTTTGTCAGCCAGCCAACATGCTACAGGGTTAATCATCTAGGCACAGTCACCGTCCAAACATAGATGAAAGGTGGCATTGGTGACTCCAAATTACTAATTTGGTTACATTAGCTTGTTCCATGCGCGTGGATCATAAAATATGCATGGTGAGAATTTTGGTGAATAGAGAAAGACACAAGGTCCTTAAAGGATGCTCCACCGGGTCTTTTTGGCTGACACAAGGTAGCCACCCTTTAAAACTTAGACTTTCAGAAAAACTCTATCGTACAAGCGTTTCTCAAAGAACTTTAGTACATCTTCTCCTTACCTTGCAAAGTGATGGTTCGCGTGGTTCATTTTGAGTAAAAAGTTTAAGGACATCTACATATATTATTAGCATGTCTAATATTAGTGTGTTGAGTAGTATTATTACCACACTAACATTTTACTCCAATGTCTTTGATGTAGTATGGTTTAGACCTTGAATCCTTGTATTAAGCAAAGGTTTGAGGTCCAACAGATTAGGGTTACTAGATTTTAAGGCCCGCTTTACACTATGGTGGAGAACTCCACTAGCCAAGAATTCAAGGGAAATGGAGCAGTATGATTGGAGAACAATTTGTTCTTCACCAGATTGGGTTTACACTATGGCCAAAATTTGACCGGTGAAGAACTTCAAGCATGGATGGAAAAATGACATGAATGCCTATGTGGCAACACCTTTTAGAAGAGTTCCTCTCCTCTGGATTAGTTTCTTGTCCGACCTCAACCCCCCGGACAAGAAACCAAACCACTGGAGAAGAAGAACTTACTTAAAATACTCTTTCCCCCTCCAAATTTGTTGAATTTTACTGCAGCTCAAGTTATTCCTTCTTCTTCCACGACCGTCTATTTCTTTTTAAAAAAATTGGATCACATGCGCATTTTTTTCTAGGCTATGTAGTGTAAATTTCAAGTCACTTAGATAAGTATTGAGTGAGTTACGTGCATTTTAGTGGAAGGGGTTCTACCAAAAATTTCAGGGTCAGTTTTGAACACTGCTACTTCGGCGTGCTGTAACTTCTTGGTGGAAGATTCTTTTCCAACACTTCTTTTTAACAAAGATGCGCATTTTTATCTAGTTTATGTGGTACAAATTTCAAGTCAGTTCCATAAGTATTGAGTGAGTTACGTGCATTTTAGTGGAAGGGGTTCTGCATATTTGCAAATTTTTATTGCTATTGATATTCAATTGTTCTTTTATTGTAAATGACATGATTGTGGGGCTCGTGTTTCAGGTAGGATTTTTCTACTTGTTACTCTTTCTTAGATTTTCAAAGTTGATAGTAGCCCAAAAACTCTATGCTAGATTATGTTTTCTATACAAGAAGTAGAGTTAACCTGGTGTAATAAATGGCTCTCAAAATTTCATTGTATGTTGAACCCATGTGAACTTTTTACCACACAAATTAGACAAGTAGGACCATTATTTCCAACAAGTTTTACTACATTTTTACACTTGATGTAAAATGTATAGATTTTGAAAGGTGATTGTGGCCAAAAATGCATGGGGGACCTTATAACATTAAGTAGATGGAAGATATCCATCTTTGTTCAAAGAAATCAAAAGCCAATTTGGAAAATGATTTTTCATCTACAAAGAGTTGGCGCATTGATGAAATTAAAAGGAAAAGACAAGATGACATTGGCAAAAAACAGAAAGGAATTAAAAACAACTTACATTGATGGTACATGTTTTATTTAGAATAGTTGCTTTTGAGTTTAACCTTATATTTGGACATCAACCGTTGTCAAGGTATACATTATCTTTATTTTTATTTTTATATTGACATCTTTTGAGATTTCCTTTACACACTTGTCTAATGTGCAAAAATCATTTCATTTCTATTAATTGGGTCAATTATTGTCCACATAAAAAAACAATGTCCTAAAGTTTCATACTAATTTATTTTTTCAAATTATGTGTTATTTTTCATATTTCATATTTATAATTATTGTATTGAAAATATTTTATACCAACTTCATATTTTCTTTTTATAGTATGATCTCAAGAAGGATTGAACAATATTGATTTTATGTCAATATTGATATGGAATGCGATTATGATCCATATAGAATCTATATGACCATAAGAAACTTATATCTCTGATATATTCTAGATATGAATAAAAGTGCCTTCTATTATCCTGATGTACTTTTGGTAAATAAATTTTGAACAACCAAATCAAATTTTTTTGTAGTATAAAATTTATAAAGTAGAACCCAGAGTAAGTACATAGATGTATTGTTACTTAATCTAATGTCAGCATCAAGAAGCCTTATGTGGTAATTGAAGAAAAGGCAAGCAAATAATTACAAGGTTTGAAACAAATCAATTATAACATGGTTGTGTGTGCTAACAGCACGTATATTATATTTATGTGAAATTTTTACCACACAAACTAGACAAGTAGGGGCTTTTTTCCCAACAACTGTTACTACATTTGGACGTTTGATGCAAAAGATACAGATTTTTGTAGTTCAACGGAGCCCATAATGTTACATAATATGTCCATGGGGACCATTAGAAATTGTGGTTTCCATTGGCTAGCATAAACTTTCTTGGTGGTGAAGTTCACCGGTGGTCTTCACCTCATGAAGTTGGCTAGTGGACTTCACCGTTGGGTGTTTACACTACTAACCGGTCAAGACTTCTTCATGCATTACTTTATTCTTTTTTTTGTCTTATCCAACATCCACCGCTCGCCTCAAATAACCATGTCTTGGCCGAGACTTCTTGATCGGCCAGTGGAGTTCTCCACCATAGTGTAAAACCCCCCTAAGACTCCTCAAAGAAGAAGAGTGAATAAAGTGTCTATAAAGAATCATTTAGCCTATTAGCCCTTTCAGGACGACAAGCCCATAGCTGGTCGCTCCGGAATGTAGCCAGCGGGAAGATCCTGTCGTCCTTAAAGGGTTAAGCATCCCAACAGCATTCAGAGGCGAGCCTGACGTCCTTAAAGGGTTGAGCATTTCAACAGCAACCCATTACCATTGTACCTTTTACTCGTCGTTCTAATCCACAGTTGAAGCTGCAAACACACGCAAATCACCTGACATTTGTGGAGGTGGACCAAGACTCCGTTTGCCATTTGGAGGTACATTCCAGCAAAACAGAGTAGCCAAGGCATCAAGAGTAAGGCTCATCCACAGCAGACAGTAAACTCAACAACGATCGCAACTTGATTGTCCTGATAGATTCAGGACAGAACTTCAACAGAACTCAACATGACTGATACAACGAATTCCTCGAACCCAACAAGCTGCAAAGCATTCACGAAATTCCCTTCAAGGAACCAGCAAAGTAAACATCATCAAGCTCAGTTTCCTTCTCACCTTGTCAGGAGTTGTCACCGCTCCTTCCCTTGATCGATCTTCCTCTACTGTAGAGATTTCTGACCTGCAAGACCATGATGCCTGACAATGAGTCCGGCAAGCTGACGCTGTCGCAGGCGTAAGATTAGCGAGGCTAAGATTACATCGAGTGCCACTCCTGCTTCGAGGGCAGAGCTTCGGTTGGAAGATTCAATGAGCAAAGAAAGGCTTTCTGAACAAATCTTCACAGAAAAATCACTCTTCGACTCATACTACGGTAATCCCAAATCCCAGAAATGTATGCTTTCAAAGCACGATACGTTGAACATGTCAACTCAATCTCTGACCAGGTCTCTTAACAAAGTATTTCACAAGACGACATACAGAAGCAGAATTACTCAGAATTTCACATCCACAGGGTTTAGGGTTTAGGCAAGAACCAGGAGACACATACACATGCAGGATGCTGCAATTTGACAACGTACCGAAGAATGCATGTCGACGCTGAGCTAGAGAATTACGAATCTTCCGAGCACCCTTCGGCCAAATTTTTAAATGACATCCGTCGTTGTCCCGCCGCGAGCACTGAATGAATTGCGTCAAAAGAGCCATAACTTAACCCCTAAAGTCGAAAGCCCTCAAAACTGCCAAAAACCCTCAAAACTGCCCTCTTTCAATGCAAGGTGAAATTTTTAAACTTTTGACAAATCTTTGAGTATGTAACCGTAAGATCTAGTACCTAACTTGTACATGTACATGCATGCCGAATCTTAGATTCAAATTCCTCACCATTTGTGAGATCGTAATGTTCAAAGTTGAAAAAAAAGATTTTTTCCTTGTTGTAGAATGGAAAACTAATGTTTTGGGGGCCAAAAAAACCATTTTTGAAAGGAAATTTGACATGAGGCTCTTCAAATTCTTGTTCCTATGTGAGTAAGGAATATGTCCATATAATTTTTACCCTCATAGGACCTATAAAACTTAAAGAAATGCTTAATTTTTCACATGGAGGTATGCTGAAATACAAATTCAAATGCCCATTTTCAACAATTAAAAAGGCATGTAAAAAGTTATTGGTTTGAAAATCCAAACGGTGAGATCATGCTTTACTACCTCTTTTACATGTGCGAAAAAAAAAATTCGAAAAAAAGTAAAATCTCAATTTCTGGTGAATTTTTGAAGTTACTGCGATCTAATTGATTTTGGGCAGATTTTGAGAATAAATGAGCATATACCGCAGTTTTGGGCAGTTTTCAGCTTGCCCTAACAGTGTTTTTAAACTTTGACCGTGAATATCTCCTAAAGTATGAGGAATTTTGAAGCATGAATGGTGTCATTTTAAAGGTATGGGAAAACTCTACAACCTTCCAAAAGTTGAACTTCATACGATCTAAAATTAGTAACTGAGAGCCTGACCAGAGTCAGATCGACCACATTCTGGTCAATTTCGACTTTAGGGGTTAAGTGCAAAACCCCGAGATGCCCGCCGAAAGCACTGTATGAATTGCGTCCGCCGCGACGGCGACGGATGCTTCTTGCTAATTATGCAAGGTGGTTTTATGACATTTACTGCAGTGGTTTCAAGTAGGCCAGCCACCAAAAAGGGTACCACCAATAAGGTTGCTGACAGGACTACATTAAAATGATGATTAAGGTAGAGGCACCCAATTCCGATCGGTAGAGTATGCATGGCATGGTGCATGAAAATGGCAAATGCTTGAAATGGTGCATGAAAATGGCAAATGCTTGAAATGGTGCATGAAGTGACCCAAAACTGATAACTCAAAATCTGAAAATACCAATCATTAGAGTTTTCCTGAAAGTGCTTCCCAAATGGGTAAGTTAGGAGGAATGTGGTGCCAGAGAGTATGAGATGTATAAACGGAAAGAAAGAGAGCATGAGGAAATTTCATATCACCTATTTTAGCACCAATGAAATGCTTTGCAATCAATGTTCTTGGGCCCTACCCCATCCAAGCTAAAGCTCCCCCATAGTACCCTAAGTTCTCACAGGGTTGACCAATAGTTCCCCCAAACCTTTTCCAAGGCAAGACACCATGTGCATGTGATCTCGGTTACTAACATAAGACCCTAAGATTCGGAGTACCTATCTAGTGTATTTTGGTGACTTTCAGGAAAACTCAATTATCGGCATAAGGTCATGATGTGAGCAATTTTGGGTTGCTCCATCTCTATTGAGCTCTCACTAGTGGCATTGCCTCAAAAGTCGAACTAGGCCAATCGGTGTTGGGTACCCTTCATGAGTTGGTTATCCATGGCATGTCTTCTCTCTTTTACTCACTCTCACTTATTGGCATTGGGTGAAGGAGGTACCAAATCTCACCTACTCTAGAGTTTGATTATGGGTTCCGGTGGTATATGGGATTTTAAATTCTATATCAATTCCAAGTCTTTGTGGTTAAATTTGAAAAAATGTTTGTTGAGTTTCATTCCTAATTCCGCATCTTTTTGCATAAATGTTTTTGACATACAATGTCATTTGAGTCCCTAACTGGCTTAAGTGATCGAAACTGGATGCCTCTACTTTACATCCGAGCACCTCCGCCTGCGCCATCCACTGGGTTGGAGGTGTGGTGAGAGTGCTCTAAGGTATAGGCACCCAATTCCGATCACTTAAGCGAGTTAAGGGCTCAAATGACATTGTATGTCAAAAACATTAATAATACGCAATTAAGAAATTTTGCCCTCACCAAATAAAAGTGCACTTGGGTACAACGGCGGCCATTGCGAACAAAAGTGGCAAAATTGCAAAAAAAATTGTTTTTCAAAGAAAAATAAAAATTGAGCTTCTGCAACAATATTATGTACAATCATGGTTGTTAATATTGGAAGGGATTTTTTGGCATTTTCAACTAATTTGTAGTGGCCTCTCGTTAATACTAGATAAATGTGTATTTAATATAGTTTCACAATAATTCAAAGATAGATTTGAAGGATTGTAGTATACAAATAGGCGTAATTACAAAAAGACATACTTTACGCAAGGGTTGGCAGTTGATTAAAAGATATTCTACATAGTATATAATGCATACAATGGTAGAAACTAAATATAGATGCTTCTACAAATGGACTTAGCACCAATAGTAAAAACACCTTTACTCTATAGGATTAATGACATAACGTCTTACATCACCCTTAGAATATACTACTCTTACACATACACTATATAGCAATTATCATACACAACTAGTATACTCTCATAAAGGCACACTATCTACTCCATAGAATTTAGGGTTGCTTTCAAACGGTCGTCATTGATATCTTCGGTTCGCATTGCAGTATATTGTAGTATGTGAGCCTTAGCCGATTGAAGAATGTGAATCCTGCTTTCAACCTACACTCCAAATACATTGTGCTTTCTCCACCCGCTTGCCCAAGACATGATTCTTTCCGGTGAGTCTACCCATGAAAAAATGCATGCATCTTTCTCTACCCAACTATGGATCTCCCCAGATGGCTCCCAGAATGAATCCATGCAATTTGCATACCGTTGTGGAGAAGACCCATGTCCATCAACAACCCTCTTTTGGATGATGGGCCAATACCAACAAACCTTTATCTTAAGTTTTCATCGGTTTTTTGTTAGAAAAATTAGAGCCAATACACCAAATGCTGAATATAGTGTGGACCAGAGTAGTTTGAGTTTCTACACTGATTGGAAATTTACATCCAATCGGCGCCTGACACACATTTGCTTGAAAATGAAGAGGCAATCCAACTTTGACATGCATGTGCTTGATGACAATTAGTGTGGGTGATCCACATCAACTATGAATCCACACTACATTCAGTGTTTGGTGTAGTGAATTGGGCTTATTCTCAGCTCAGTAGCACCTACCACCTTATTGAATTTTGCACTTGGCTGTCCATTGAAAATTCATGGATGGGCATTAGAGGCGGACATAAAAATTAGGGACCGACGACTGAAGGCCTTTGCCTGTTTATGATGTAGACAACCCTGCTGATTCCTGACTAATAAAAGACGACTAAAATTGAGGAGAAGAAACCATACAAAGTGTACACCACTCTTCAAACAACACAGAATGCTTAGTCATAAATAATGAATTCACTCCATTTTCAAAGTCTTGTATAGCTTTACTAAAAGATTGTAACTAAAGACAACTTGAGTGCAATCTAAAACGAGCTTAGACCCTATCCTAGAGGAAGTGGGGGAACTTAACCCCTAAAGGCCCAGAAGTCCCCTCAAGGGACTCTTCAAGGTTTGGGTAGGTTCCTACGGTGTCAATTGATAAAATTCATTTTTGAAATTTCTATTGTAGATGGACATTGCTAAAAGCTCTGTGTGAGTCCAACCTTTTCCTAAATCCGGCATTTTATGAAAAAGTTATAGGGTTTTGAATTTCAAATGAGGAGATCGGGCACATCAAACAACTTCAAAAACTTTTGCTAGGACAATCTATTGAATGTGAGATTTTCAATACTAGCAAATAATATTATTTCCTTTCATATTGTCAAAAAAATCTCTTGTCTTAAGTGGAAGATAGCATAATAATCTAAGCCAAACATTTTCACACATTATCAATGTACAGTACATACCAAAAAACTTCTTCTTTTCCTTATAAAACTTAGAGATTGTCATTTTTCTTACATTTTAGTTTTTCTACTACAAGATGTGGTGTAAACCTTCTTATTGACCATTCCGATTATCATTCTAAAACATATTTAGTTCACAAAAAAAAACGTGAATTGGCAATTTTTGAACCTCCACTCCTTGCACATTTGTTTTGAATACGCGACATCCCTTCTCTACCTCTAAAAATTGGTGTACACCGAAATAACATCATGATTAACATGATGGTAATGTTTTCAGACCTTGTGTAGTGCAAAAATTTGACACCAAGTGTAGTCAAAGTCTGTTGATCCACTCAAAGTAGGGAAGAAAAAGAACGATTCTCTCTATTTAACACTATAATAATCTTTCAATCTGTGCGGTCCAAGTTTATGAAATTTTGTGAGGACCTTAATGAATAAGTATTAATTTAGATCCTACGGTTAGATATAGAAATAAAAGGTTTTGATTACCTCATTACTCATTGGACTAGAACGAGCAGTTTTGAAGTGTTTTTGGGCCTTAGGGGTTAACTTGGGGACGTAAGAGCATCTCCACCGGGGCACGGGTTCCCAACATATTTGCCCCATTATTGTTGAGAATCCACCAAATGCCTGTACCGCAAGCGCCATTCTCATAACTCGGGCCCCCATTTTGGCGTATCTCACGCCACATCACGGTAGAACAAAAAAATTGTAGTCCCGCAAATAATCTGCCATGTTGCTCCGCTACTTCTTGCCTCCCACGTGGCGGCACGGGAGTGGCTGCGGCACTCTCAATCCCATTCATTGAGTAGCATGAATTTTGATCTTTTGTCTTCTTTTCTGTGTTGATTCATGTTATCCGTAAATTGCCGTTGTACAGGGTTGTCTATCGTGACATTGTGACAGTGACGTGCCGTCATGACGTGCCGTCATGACGTGACGGACCCTCTCGTCACGACACAATAGAGTCAACCTAGGGTCAAAGATGAACTTTACCCCTATGTATGGTACATATGTTACCTTGGCGTCGACGTGGCCGTCCTATGTGGCACTGACATCCTACGTGTATCTCACTACTTTTACCTTTTGCTGTGTTGTATTAACCTTTCAGTGAAAATTAATTAAGTTGGGGGATTTTTCAGAGGGAGCGGTTTAGGAGTGGACTGCACGCGGACATGCGATGATCGTCCGCGGACATGGCGCGGACTTCGTGCGGACACTGCCGCGGACTGGTTGCGGATACGCAACGAACTGAACTTGGACCCGCGGACTGAATGCAGACCCGCGGACTGGCTGCGGATACGTCGCGGAATGAACTTGGTCTCGCGGACGGAGTGCGGAACCGCGGACTGGCTGCGGATACGCAGCGGACTGGATGTGTACCCACGGACTGGCTACAAACGCTGCTGCGGACTGGCCGCGGACACTGCCGCGGATACGTAGCGGACTAGATGTGGACCCGCGGAGTGGTTCGGATACGCAACGGACTGGATGGGGTCCGGCGGACTGGCTGCGGACTAATCGCGGACTGGCCGCGGATACGTAGCGGTCTGGATGTGGACCCGCGGACTGGTTCGGATACGCAGCGGACTGGATGGGGTCCCGCGGACTGACTGCGGACTAATCGCGGATTGGCCGCGGACACTGCCGCGAATACGCAGCGGACTGGAGGGGAATGTTAGCATGCGAGCGGAGAGCGGAGAGCGGAAAGTGGAGAGCAGAAATTTGACCTTTCACCGAATCTTTGATAGAAAAATGTACCCTATAACCGTGGAGAAATACAAAATTTAGGCAAATATTTTTAGGAATATTTTTAATAAAGGTCTGTATTTCCGTGGATTTCTAATCCCAAAACTCTCAGCTCAACTAGATTCATATTAAGCCATTAAAATTAGGGCTGACGTCATGATGATGTCATGCGTACATCACAGTATATTTTTATGATATAAGACCTAAGTCACTTCTGTTTTATTTACATCTTTCCGTGATTATACTAATCCTATCTTCTTTAAATTGTAATAATTACAAAAGCACAAAAAGTCCCACAACTAGACATATGACTTTGCCCCTCTGGACTTTGAATAGAAAGTAAAAACATATTTCATAGAACATGACATAATGGCTTTGAAAACTTCCTGGAATATATTAAAAATTGTGTACAATAATGGTGTTGCTGAAACCAAAAAAATTTCCATGTCATAGTGCTTGTCTACATCGAAAATTTCTTCGCCTTTAAAGAACATCACTTGTACCTTTTCTGTGAATCATAATCTCATATAAACCTTGTTGTAAAGATATCAACACGTCTCAGCGAAACCATTTCTAGAACTGAATCTTGCACTTGCCACAGAGCATTTTCAGAGATTGAGCAATTCCCTTGAGGTCATCGTCAGTGAAACAACCTTGCAGGACCTGCTTCAGTGGATGGCGGACAGTCCTGACCCTTGGGATCTACTGGGATGTAGTAGAACACGGTGTTGGACTCCTCCACCGATAATCACGTTTCAAGATGTTGAGAATGCTCGTGCTGTGTCCAAGCTTTGGAAACGTGAGATCGACGACAGTCTTGAATATGCTTGCCTTCGGCTAGCAAAATGGGATTACATTTCATATAGAGGAGGGCACTGGACTTCGAAGGACGAGTATGAAGCATATTGCTTTAACGTGAACTGGAACATCTTTAAGAATTATTGGTCATTAGCAGATCCAATTAATAATGAGAGGTTAGAGACAGCGTCACTTGGCGAACTTAGTTGCTGTGAAGTAGATCAGTTGAGGTCATTGCTAAGTGACAATAGGAACCACTCTCTCTGGCTGCAACCGGGAGAGAAGATTGCACCACGACGTGGTATCTGGGTCTCCCCTAAGAATAGGTTAGATTGATTTACTATGAGAGTGGCTTAAGTCCTTTCCTAATATTTTATTTATGTTTTACATTTTTATATTTTTTTGATTTTTTTTTTTTTTTTTTGGTTTTGATTTTTTGTCTATATTTTAATTTCATTATACTAATCATTTAATACAATTTCTTTGTTTTGCGATTTTAAATTATTAAATTCCAGCTGTATGATGATTTCTTAAATTCATCTTCACCATGGCATTTTTCCAATCTTAATTAGCAGATAATGATTTAATTCTTAATCCATTGTATCATTTTTTTCTAATTTTTTAATTTTATTTTTCCTTTTTTCTTATGTCATGTTTTATGTGTTGTTTAATGTTTTAATGTTTCATGTTTTGGTTTAGGGTCTTTATATGGATTGTTTTGAACATTTTAAACAGCCGTCTTCTCCTTTATCTTTATGATTCTGTGTACGAGTAACCTCGTTGAATGTAATAATTTCCAACGATAATGTCTACCTTAACTTGTGAGTATCCAAGCCTGGCCAGTCCACTTCTAATGAAGGCGCCTCCTCGTTGTACAAATGATAAATAATTTCAGACATGTCTAATGAATATAATAAATACAGTCATGTGTTTTGCGGCTAGGATCATCAGTGGTTATCATTTTGCGCCTAGGTTCTACTTGTTGTTCACTCTCCTACAATGTCAACATGGTGATCCATCTGCAGCATTTTCTTTCAGCACTGTATCGTTGTTCAGTGGTAGTGGAAAGTGAGAAAGTTTACTGCGAAGTATTAGTTACCAAGTGTTCAAAGGTGAAGGGGGACTTCTGAGGAGGTGGCTCTGTGATAGATAAGAAGATGATGTCGAAGAGGAAGAAGGCGAGCAAGCAACACAAAATTAGACACCGAAGTTCTGTGCAAGGTGCTTCTGATGTCCAAGAAGTTAGTGACGATAACACTGGAATTTGAAGTGATGGAGAGGGCGGAAGTGATCGAGTATTCAGCACAGAGGAGTTTGGCGACCCATTTGAACTCGGTGACATCGAAGAGGGGGTGCGTCAGCGGATGTTTGTTGCAGCGCCAATGCTCATGGGGCGAGATGCAGAGTATGGTAGCAAGTTCTTTACTGATGTTGTTGGGCTTTGTGATCAAGGGCCGCTTTTAAGGGATGTTTCCAAGTGCTACAGTTTCATCACAGATGAAGAAGTAACTGCTGTGTGGAAGGAGGGAGTCTCAAAGGGGCGTTACGAGTTTTCAAGGTGCAAAGATGAGGAGCAACTGAAGATGTTTGGTCAGCAGTACTTGAAGGTATACGGTAACAGGCCCCATAACAACTACTTCTGTCTTCATTTTCTAAAGGCTTGCTTTGCAACTTTTATTTATGGGAAGCCAGTGAATTGGTGTGCTGAGGCATTGGACCGACACGAAGCTCGCCTAAAGAACGCATGGCAAAAATCCAACAAAACTAGGCCTAGTTGCAACTAGATGCCAAGTAGAGGGGCTGTGCAAGATAATCAAGGAATTATGTGGTATAGGTAGAGGTGAAGCGGGACCTGATCCTCTAGTTCATGAGCTCCAAGCAGCACTAGAATTGGAGCGCCAAAGGGCTGACGTAGTGAAGGCTGTGGAGGAGCGCCTTCACGAGATACAGCAAAGGTACAACGCTAGTCTTTAAAGGATGCGGGCTGAATCCTCTGAAATTGCAGAAGAAGATTTAAATGAGAAAAACGTTTCAAAACTTAAGGAGGCCCGGCAGGTTCTACGTAGAGAGGGTCCCATAGTACAATACAAGGCAACTGTTGCAGAGTCTGAGGCATTGTACAAGGAACTGGCTGACATGCGGGAGGTTGATGCTCAAATCTGAGAGAATGTTGTTCAGTTGGAATTTGAGTTGGGTAATGAAGCTAAAGTAATGGAGGATGCCAATGCAGAGTTACTAACTTGTAAGGCAGCAGTCTCGACTGCAAGGGGGTAGATGCTTACTCTAAAAACACCAAGAGTGTTTGAATATCCCAAGGTCCAATTTGTTCCACCTTTGGGTTATCCACGTAAAGATGCTTGTGCTTACTGTGGCTTGGGATTCGTTTGGAAAGCAGCTGTACTCTCCTCCTGTGGTTGTTTTTTGCACCCTCCCTGTGTTGCAGAAATGATTTCATGCCAGAGTTATCGATGCAAGATTTGCAAAGATGTCCTCCTAGCCTCGTCTCCAATCCACCTTGCAGAACCATGGGTTGCCCAGTTTGGTGGCGAGTTAAACCCCCAACAAGAAATTGAGTGTACAAGCTTCTCGGTAGTTTTGAAGGCAGCTAGTGATAGTATCAACGCACCCAAAATTACTGGAAGCAAGAGTTGACATGACCACCACAGATTACTATATAGCACTAAGGAGGCCAAGTGCTAACGGCACTTGTAACAGCAGACATATTTTATTTTTTCCTTATATCTCAGCTTTATTCTTGAAGAAATGTCATGGGCGTACTACAGACATAATTTGTTGTTTCACTGACTAGGGTCTCGTTAGGAATTGGAGGGAACGAAGAAAATCAAGTTAAGTGAGTTGCAAGGTTTTGAGAAGGTCCAGAGGTCAGAAAACACTTCAAAGACAATGGGTTAGGTATTGAGGCTGATAAATTGAAATTTGAGATATACTTTATGTTTGTCTTAGCCTTGTCGTTGGTAAATTCAACAACAACATTCAAACTTCTGTGAAGAGAGTAATGCACCATATGATATATTAGGAAGACAGGATCCATAGAAGAACAATGGCCCAAGCATTCAACCAAATTATATAGTAGAGGACTGTACAAAGAAGTCCAAATCCATATAACTGTAAAGTCTCATGGTACAAACTCGTCTTCACTCTCTGAGGCACTCACATCTAAGAAAACTCGGGCCCTAGGATCGAATCTCTGATGGGGAGAAGAGGACGCGCTGGAGCTTTGGGAAGATTCTTCAGCCATTCGGGTTGCCAAACTTTCTGCATAACATGGAAGCAGTAGGTCTGAGGTAGTGGGTGACCTGTATCCTCCCCAAGAGCTCATCGGACTCAGACTGCAAAACAAGGTAATGATTAGTTCTAAATCGGATTATGGAATGACAGATAGGAACCATGAGACTTTGACAAAAAGGACTTACTTACAGAGGTCAATTCGATCCACGTTGGGCAAGGGTTCTTCATCGTCCATCATGACAGCATCAGAAGCAGTCAGGGCCGGGGCGATCTGGAGAGGCTTGAGTTCTTCCTCGTAGATTTATGTGTCAGCCTCGAGGGCAAGAATCTGCCTGCCAGTATTCATGGCCGCTCGAATAGAAGCTCCTAAAAACAACAAACCAATGATGAAATCACATGAGAACCATATGAAAGAGCGGTATCGGATCATGGAATAAAGTATATGCAATACCTGTTCCAGCATTGAGGTCGATGACTATGCCCTCATTGGGGTAAAGGCCAGTAATTAGCAATTGGAGGAAAGCCACTGCTTTCTCCTTCGGACCCCTCCACAGCGTCCCATCCTTCTTCACCTTGAGAGCTGAATCCTCGGTGACAACATTGTGATGCAATCATCTTTTACAAGATTTACTTTTCCAAAACGTGGATCATGTCTAATGACCAAATCCTTCGGCTGCCTCAGTGATAGATCTAAGGATCGAACCAACAGTATTGCTTTGAACATTAGAGTCTGAAATGCAAGGAAAACAAATGATAAGTTAATATTGACTTTGCAATAAAAGCAGAGGTGAAGGGACAAATGGAAAGATTTGGTTGGCTTACGAATTTGGAGTGCGTGGTGGGATGAGTTAAATGCATGGAATTCACGATTGTCCAGTCATCCTTGACCTTCAGACTGTTGTTGTTAAGGTAACTCAAGATGTCCCTCTTGACCTGCGGGTTGACTGGATGAAACAAGAGGAGTGCCCCGTCGTCATGCAAGTACCCCCCGCAAAAGCCAATAACAGTTTTCAAGAAATATAGAGATTCTCCTTCAGCATCTCTGGAGCTTCAAATTTTTCGTAGTGGACTTTGATCTCCTCAAGGAAAGCCAGCATGAGATCTGGATCTGCAACTGGAAGCAACTTCTTTAGCTCCGACTGCTGACTGTCCTCCACCCTTTTCACCGTCGTAGAGACCCAGTCATCAACCGATTTTCTGGTCCATTGACGCTCCTCAGGATATTTATCATAAAATTTTTGCGAGACTATGGGGGTGACACTATGCCATAGTGACACTATTTGCGCGACACTATGGGGGTGACACTATGCCATAGTGACACTATTTGCGCGACACTATGGGGGTGTGCCGCTAGCGGCACACGTCCCATCACTCAAACCTTGGTTCCTAAAAGGTGCCAAGGTATGAGCGATGGAAGTTATGCCGCTGGCGGCACACCTCCGCAACGTCGTGCTTATGAATGATTGCGCGACACTATGGGGGTGTGCCGCCAGCGGCACACCTCCCATCACTCACACCTTGGTTCCTAAAAGGTGCCAAGGTATGAACGATGGGAGGTGTGCCGCACACCCCCATAGTGTCGCGCAATCATTCATAAGCATGACGTTACGGGGGTGTGCCGCTAGCGGCACACCCGCATAGTGTCGTGCAATCACTCATACTTTTTCAATCTTCACTTTTTTGTATTTTTTTTTCATTTTGTTTTTATCTTTTTTGTCACTTTTTTCTCTCTTTTATTTTCTCATTTTTTTTACTCACGTTTTTTTTCCTCTTTTTTGTTTGTTTTTCACAGTTTTTGTCCGCGGTCGTGTACGTGAAATTGTCTTGCTCCTTTCCCGGTCATAAGGCCGTCTTGGAATCCTTATTTTAGATTATTTTTGGTAACATAAGTTTCAGTTCCTGCAGTCTGATTACTATCGCATAGTTAAAAAATTACTTTTGTATAGTAAAAAAGTAACTTTCATATAGTGAAAAAGTAACTTTCATATAGTAAAAAGTGACAATTTTCAAAAACATTATACCAACTTTTTTCTGACCGCTCACCGTTCACCGTTCATGCCTCACCGCTCACGTCGCACCGCTCATCGCTCATGCCTCACCGCTCACCGCTCACACCTCACCGCACGCAAGATAGCTTCGTCCGGTATGCAATATCAAAGTAGTTGCTGTCACCCAAATGTAGCTTCTAGCTCTACACCCTATATTTTATAGGATGGACACTTGCCAGGATGTCTTGTCATAAATAATAATGGTTTACTTCCATTTCAAAACAATCACCTATTTTTAACTAGCAAAGACGGCTCATACTAATCTCAGAGAATTTTATGGACAAGTAGAATTTGCAACATGATGTAGTAATGAGAAATGGCGGCTACCTGATAAAATTAAACTACGTGCTAGGTAGCCAACATGATTACGTTCGTTCATTGAAGTATCATCGAGAATGCATACAGAACTGCCTGATCTATTGGATCGCATAAATTGATGATCGTCGATGCAACATTCTTCTCATTCTAGGTTATCAAATTCCTTACGTAATTTCCATTCGCGCCCCACTATCAGTGATGGCGCAGCTCCTTGCAGAGAGAGTGTTAGGTATGGCCGTATTCCGAGCTCAAGGCGTTGGCATCCCACTTACAGCACGTGTAGATGATGATGGGTTGGCAACAGTTATGGCGCTTCGCCTCAGCCTTAGATTCCACTTCAGAGAGGATACTATTAGTATTGAGGAGGAGATATACGACGATGAGACCTCAGAGGTTATGCATACAGATGATCAGGTTTCAGAGAGAGACGATGACAATACTGTGTTTTGGAATCTCTATCCCGGTAGGTATAGAGTATACGGTCTCACAGATTCTCAGATGCAGGCATCCACGGAGATTCTAACTCCCCGTCGTTCCTCTACATGTACTGTTCAGACTTCACTTCCTCGTGACGTGAAGGTTAAAGTAGAGCCTGGCCTGGAAACTCCTGTTGCAACGCCAGTCATATCTCTCTCCTCAAACGAGGAAACTAGTCCTATGAAATCAACCCCTCATGTTCCAAAACAAAGTGTAGATTCCAGGCCGCCGGTTGCGCGTCCAGTTAAATGTCCCACTCCCTCTCAATCTTCAAAGGTGGAGATTGTTAGTCTAGTCCCATTGCTTCGCAAACTTGCCGAGAGACCAGGGAAGAAAAACATTCTGAAAAAAATAGACTACTCATTCATTAGACACGAGAGAGTTGAGTACTTGCCTGCAGTGTTCGATGGTGCAGTTATTTTTGAGTTGCCCCCAGCTGGTGAAGGAGCCTCAAGGTCGCAAGCGAAGTCTATGCAAGGAATGGACAAGCAATACGACGGCCACGTGTGGACCAAGACCATCACCACCAACATCACAAACGACTTTGGCCTCTCTTTTCGCTATTCCAGCTGTGTTGGATGGCTGCGTTGCAACAACAAGGAGTGCCCATTTCTGGAACGCCGACCTCGCATTTATCAAGTTAACGAGACTGAGTTTGAAGGTTGTCCCCTCCAAGCTTTTACAGTGGACCAGCCACCCCCATCCAAATCTACACTTGTATGCAAGGTATGCAAAGAACCCCCAGCATGCATCGCTACATGTGGAGCTAAAATTTATTATGTGGCTGGCAAAGTCAACCAGACCAGAGTGTGTATCCATCTAGGATCTCACGATCACCCAGTCAAGGTTGGCAACTACAGAGACACAAAGGCCGAGATCAGTAGCTTGATAGAAGAACAGGTTGAGAAGACTCCCCAAGCAACGAAGAGTTCAGTGGTGTTGGAGGCGAGCAAGGTTCTAATCGGCAACTACCTACTGCAGCCTGAGGACTTACCTCCAAAGAAGCTGAGCATGGAGGAGCTTGTTCCTGTACTTGATCGTTGCAAGGACATGGCATCCCTAAACATCCGCAACAAGGTAATGACTTTCCGGCGGTTGAGAATGTACGGTGTCATGGATGCTATCACTAAGTTGCGTGGAATCAGTTTATGGGCCTTCGTCCAGGAGAACAAATTTCCAGGTCAAGGGGCTGATCGCGACAAGGTATTTGTATTCAAAATGTCGGAAGTCGGGCCAGGTAGTGGGGTCGACTTGGTGAGAAGAATGCAGCCCAGCGGAGATCTCGAGAATGCCTGGCTCATGTTCGACCATGTCAAACGGGTAAGATAGTGGACCACAATGGCATGCCATGTGTACGACTCAACCTACTGCCGTGTCATGACCATTGCTACCTGTGATATGCAATCTGAGGACTGTGAGGCCCAAATCGTTTTCTGGAAAAACTTTAATCTTGTCATGGAGAATAATGGCGTTGTAGCGCCAAACTTCAAGGGATTCATGGCCGACAGCGCTCAGGCCAACTGGAATGCAGTTCGGATCATCTACGGCAATGGGAAGAAGGAAGACCGTATGGAGGAACGGGAGAGGACCTGCCAGTTTCACTGGACGCAATCGATGGTCAAGTATACGGAGAAGTACATCCCCGAAGAGCTTTGGGAACAACACAAAAAAATGTGCCACCAATATAGGACAGCGAAGACTATGGACGAAGCGGATATTCTGTACCACGGGTTGCAAGCCTGGTGGGTTTCCGCTGGAGCTATCACTGAGAAGGCCCTAAGCAAACTGGAGCTCTGGCTTGCATTCTGGCACTTCCGCTATCGCCAATGGGGAGGATTCATGACTGGGGTATGATATTTTCTAACTCATTTAACCTTTTTTTTTTTCCTAGCAAATCCGACCCTAAATAAAGTTGTAACAGATCTAACCGGTTCACCTTGGTACTTTGCAGAAATTTACTGATGAAGAACTTGCAGAAATGCCTTCATGTAACCTTGCGGAAACGATTCACAACAAGTGGCTTCAAGCTTCTGGAAACAAGGGCGGCGATCTCTACGTGGCTACAGTGGACGACTTTGTTCGGGGATTTCTACAAATTGTCAATTTCTACCAGTTTCTGAAAGGTGACATAGGAGGAACGGGTCCATCAAAGAAGGAACTAAAACTAAGGATGGCAGAACGAAGGGCAAAACTCACAGGGAATCCTATAGTGCTTGAAGACCCCATGTTAGAGATGCCTGGAGCAGAAGAGTTCTGCACGCGTCAGCCTCGCATGGCTGGAGAAGAAGTTTTTGGGTCCATCAAGCGGAAGGCCGACCTACCCCTTGGAGCTGAGGAAGAGTCACATCGTCCGGATAAGGTAAACTTCTCTTATCCAAGAAGTACAAGACGTGCTGTGAGGGCTCGCACTGTGCAGATGCCCATCATTTTGGAAGATGATACCGAAGATGATACTGAGGTACAAGAAGATCATCCTGCAGCATCGGAGGCTGTGACTACCCCGGTGTCCCCAACAAACGAGATGGGAATTCGCCATGTGAATGCAGTTGAAGAGACCAAGGTAAACGTCAAGGAGTGGCACATTTCAAGACTTCCCAAGACTTCTGCGAAGTGTTG
This sequence comes from Bryoerythrophyllum caledonicum, assembly GCA_963971425.1. NCBI lineage: Eukaryota > Viridiplantae > Streptophyta > Bryopsida > Pottiales > Pottiaceae > Bryoerythrophyllum > Bryoerythrophyllum caledonicum. Next base: position 22,990,799 of record OZ020522.1, on the reverse strand, counting down.
TTGGGCCCAGAGAGCTGTCACCAAGAAGAAGTGTACTGAGAGAATTGTCAGGGGCGCTAATTCTACCGTAGCACCTACCTACATTGGAGTTTGGACTAACATACGCAAGAACATATCAGAGAGGACGGAATTCTTCTTCTGCTCCGATGACATTGAGAGGTGCGTGAAGGGCTTCAGACGCAAGTGGATTGCTCGGTACTCAAAGGACCAGGAGATGCCTCCAATTCCAGACGTTTGGCCAATGAAGCTAGGAACAAACCTGAAGCTCACAGAAATCCTTGCACTTGAAGCGGCTGGATTCCAACTCCCACAGAAGAAGCCGGTCTCCCCAAGACGCCTCTTCTCCTTTGCCCCGCCACCTACAAATCTGAGTTCGCTGCCAGTCCCTGTAGAGGCTGACCGCTACCCTGGTAAGAGAGACGGCAAGATGGTCAAATGCACTGCAATTCGCCCTAATCCGGCTCATCGACTCTCCATGGGCTCCTCCGACTCCCTCAAAGCTTGCCTCCGTTCTATCACCATGATCCCTCATCCAGGCCATGGTTGTATCATCGGGCTAGATTCAGGCATTGCTCCTACCATCACACAATACCAGATCACCATCAGCTCTTACCCTGGTTGCACTTGCCCTGCATTTAGGAAGACTATCACTAAGTTCCGAGGGAGGACTCAATTCTCCTACTGCAAGCATGTGTACTTCATCCTCTTGAAGGTCTGCAACCGTGATCCCGACGCCGACCTTTTCATCCACGCGCCTACCTTAAGCTTCAACGAGGTCAAGCTAGTCCTAGAAAGCGGAATCTTGACTCACCCTTTGGCGAAAAAGTAGGAGGGAGACTACTTTCCAATCACGGTTTTTCACAGTGGACGGTGGTCACTGGGGTTGCTTAGTCATTGGTTTTTGAATTATTCCTTGTACTGAGTCAGCAATACAAATTTCGTATTGTCTTTTTCAATATAAAGGTTTTGTCATTCACTACCATTGCATTGTGTAAGAATAGCTTCCACCTAGGACAAGTGCACTGTGAACCTCGTATCCACTAACGGATGCACTTTATTACTGCCAATCAATACTAGTTAATAGTCATTTTATTATTTGAACTTAATGCATTTAGGTTTGCCCCTTGCATTTTCAGCATAACTACCAACCCCCGGTTGTACTACAGGACAAGCTACATTCACGTCCATTTTTGGTCCCACACTTGGCATTTGTCCTAGGTGGGAACGTTTCAACAATGGCCCACCTCCACTCATCCCTCTAAGTGCTTTCCTAGAATAAGTTCCCGATGGGATCTTTCCAACCTTGGAGTATGCATGTGGTGGCAGCGGCACATCCGCCTCGTCGTCAAGCACTATGATCTCACTTGAATCTTCTACAGCTGAAGGGTCTCCTCTCAAATCTGATCTTACATCTACGTCCACCATTACAGTAAGCCCTTGGCTACAGGCCTTCACCTCCTCCTCCTCGACCTCCAGATATGGTTGAAATGGGCCAACAACGTCACCAAGTGATACAGCAATAACCCCGACGTCCTCCATAATCGTAGCCCGCTTCTACAAAGACCTGTTTCAAAAAAAAAAAAAAATCGAAAAAAAGGAAGAGACTGTCCATAGCCCAAGCTTAAATATCCGTAAAGAAGGTGCTTGGCGCCCTTGAAAACCGGCCATTAAACTCGTAAACAACTTTCATCCTGCAGAAGAGAATGAAAATCTATATGAACTATTTTATATTACGTCAACCTATTCTACTGGAATAGCAATATTGAAAAAAATAGCACGGTAATAGGAAAAAAATATAGCTTATTTCCACTATAGTATCTAAAAGGTCCACGGTTATAGGCCCACAATAAATTACTAAAAAGGTAAAATTCCAAGAATATTCTTAGAATATTCGAATCTTCTAATTTTAGTAAAAAAATCTATATTTGAATTCAGGTCTGTTTTCTCTGCTCCCCGCTCTCCAAATCTCCGCTCACCGCTCTCCGCTCTCCGCTCGCATACAAGTCTCGTCCGCAGACTGGATGGGGACCCGCGGACTGGCTGCGGATACGCAGCGGACTGAATGGGGACCCGCTGATTGAGAGTTGACCCGCGGACTGGCCGCGGATACACCGCGGACTGGCTGTGGACACTTCTGTGGACTGATCGTGGACACTGCCCCGGACTGCCCGCGGACTAGTCGCGGACTCGCACCGGCCTAGGTGTGGGGGCGCCAATGCAACGCGGATTGGGAGTGGGGAAGCGCGGATAGGTAGTTAGGATATTTTTGAATTTTGTTATTCCTTTATTATTTCTGAAGATACAAAGGGCGGGGTTGGGAGACCAAATCAAAACAATTTGTACAAAGTTGTTCTTCATTCAAAATTACAGAGAAGTCCAAAAAGGCATCCTCTTTTTGCAAATAACCGAGTACAAATTAGACAACACTTCACAACATAGAGAAGATGCTACATACCCTATAGTATCTAAGGACTATGAAATCACAATATACTATATACTACTCATTGTGGAAGAAATCCCATGGTGTAGCTAGGTTGTAGGGCGGTCCTTTCAACAAGTCTACTACATGCGTGACGGTTGATCTCTCTAGTGGATCGGGTTTCAACAACTCGTCCATGGCTTGCTCAAATCACTTGGATAATGAACTCGGATCTTTGTTATTTTGGAACAAGCTTGAAGAGCAATCGCGGTTGTAGATCCTCCTTGCCAAGTACCCCACTGCATACGCCTCAGATCTATGGTTGTGCTTATGCTTTATTCCTATTCTCCTCGGTGATGTTGGTGTTCCGGGCTTCCCATACACATGGAATAGCTCGGGGGCAGCATGACGATGCTTAACTCAGAAAGCACCTAGCTTTGTACTAGAGGGTTGGCCGTAGTTTGACATCTTGTCTTCGCCGTCCCATGATGCCATTCCCCAATCACACACCCCGATGAATACTACATCTTTTTTCTCTGGTAGAAAATGAAGCATAACATTGTTGGGGCTCAAGTCGTTGTGCAATAGACGCTGGGAATGTATCACATCCATGATGCACAGTAGTGCCCACGCTAAATAGGCCCAATTTTTACGATACACGCATAGTTCCATACGAGCCCCAAGGTCGATTCCAGCTGTTTTTAGAATATCATCCTCGTGTTCCTCGTCATATTTTGAATCGATCCTCCAAATGCATGCTAGTGACCCACCGTTCCACCATAGAGTATACGACTTGTATGTTCTTCTATCCAGGTACTGGATTTTGATAACCCCTACATGGTCCACTGGACACGCTAGCGCCTCAATTGAACGTTTTTCCCGGTTTTTTTCACGACTACCCTCCTTCATTGATTTCCCCGCAAAGTCCATGTGTGCTGGAATGCAACTCACACCGTCAATACTCACACGTCGGACAACTCCAAAGCCTCCTTCATAATCTCTAGTATCCAACGCCTTTACCTCCGCATGCATTGGAAGTCACACTACACCTTCGCGACCTCTACTCGCAACCCGCGCAACCAAATCTTGATCAATCCAAGGAATAGCGAGGTTAGATCTCCCTTTCGGCTTGATTGCTTCTACCCCCTCTTTGAGTCTCTCAAACAATAACTTCACATCCATTGCCTGTTCGCTTACATCTTCCTTGTAATAGACATCCCAAATAGTCTTCACGGGGTTGTGAATAGCTTGTTTGGCAAACAATATGGGCCATGTGTCCATTGAATGTCTCATTTTATCTTCGCGGAATTTTTCTTCATTGGCAATATTTTGGATAATGAGTACCACTCTTACCTCCATAGCTTCTAGTCTTGTAGCGCCGTTACACAAGTACCGTTTCTCCAACCTGGATAGACCTTTCTCTATCATCCAAAATAATATATCTGCTACAACCCTGAACTTAAATTCCTTGCTCTATGCATCCAAATGGCTTGTCCTTGCTCTTTTCTTGTAGGGCTCTGAGTTTTCTGAAAAAGCTGGCCGTTTATCCCGCCCTCGTCCCGCTCCAACTGAAGGTTCGCTTGGAACCAAGGAATTTGTTGCACATGGTACCGCACCATGTTGAACAGCCCTCAACGATGGCTCTCCTGCTGCGGGCTCACCACTTGATTCGCATGAACTGCGAGCTCCCGGGTGTCGAAATCCGCTCAAATTCTGTGATCCTCGTGACCGCCCAGCTTCACTGGTCCCCCGCGCTGATCCTTGTAGAACCCCTCGAGATCCTATTGTGCCTCGTGAATGTGATTGCGACCCACGAGAATTATTTCGTCCAAGTGCATGAAATTCTTGGTGCAGTTGTTCCATGCCGTGCCTGCGACCCTTGTCACTTTGCCCACTTCCACTACCTTGTCCTCTCGCCAACATACCACCGCTCACACGATCGGCTGTAGCAGTGTTTGATTGAATTTCCACCTGATGAGCCTCGTGGAGTTGCATGTCTGCATCTTGATAATGCACCCTGTTATCGGCCATTCTTGTAAAATAATTAACCGGTCACTTAAAGTGCAGTGCAAAAGTGAGTAAGTCTGGGAAAAACTGACAAGGGTTCCCCCCGCATTCGTCTCTCCCAACTCCTATACCCTCGAAACCCGTGCAATGGTGCTCGCGCAACAAGGTCTCGGGTTCCTATTGGGTAAGGAAATGGAGGAAAAAAAGTGAGGACGTCAATGGCCTATCTGCCTTTATATAGGCCGCAAGGGGTCGGGAACATTGCGGATAGGGTTGGGAACCTGGAGAATAGCGCGGTCGGGGAGCGGACTGGTCGCGTACTAGGTTGGAAGAGCCCGCGGACTGGCAACTGATTGCCCGCGGATTGCCCGCGGACTTGCCCGCAGTCTGGCAGTGGATTGCCCACGGACTGGCCCCTAGAGACCGCGGACTGCCTGCGGCCTGTCCGCTGAATGGGCGTCGTTTTTCTCCTTTGAATTGCTCTTTGCAATTGCCGTTGCTGTAGGGGTGGGGTTTGGGGGAGACAACAAGGTCACCGTGTAACTACAAGTTTTGGCAATGTGAGAACGGTAATGTCCAAATTTGCTTTGAACCTCGATATAAATGCATTTAAAATGGGCAAAAAATATCCCATTGTGTACAATTCACTGTGAATTCTATGTTTGTAATGTCAAAGATAAGAACACAAGAGCTTTGGTTACACTAATTCAATCGGGAAATTAGACTTGGTCATAGTTTACTGAATCTTTAAACCTTTACTTCCGCAAATTAATGTGGTGCTCTAAGCTCTTGCAACATCTCTTGCACGAACATTACTCCGCGTTCGATATCCATGACGTCCATGACCTTGCCGATATCGAGGTATCTCCCTACCATTAAGCCATTCCTTCACCTCCGGGGCAACGTCTTCCAAAATGGCATCGAGCGCCGCCACAAGTAGTCGTTTTTGATGGTAGCGTTCTTCCCAATATAATTCCTCCGTTCCAGTTGTTGCAAGAAGTGTTGTATCACGATAAGCCCTTCGTAATTCTAGATCCCCCACAGCTCACTCGCCAGATGAGTTGTAATATGGTGGCGGTCCTAAGCCGTGCACCGATTCGTTTCTTTGACAATTCCAATGCCACCCTAGGGTCTGGTAAAAAAACATCTTCATGCCGTAATCTGCCGGTTTGTCAGGATACATCTCATTTGCTGCATGTACTAGTTTGTTTGGATCATCTAACAATTCTTCTCCTTGAAAGGTATGCCACAGTTGTGCCTTGGACATATTATGTCTCCAACTCCACTCAACAGGGTTCCCATTGAAGTCTTCAAGTGCAAAGTCATAATCATCTTGACGATACACCCAGTGACTTGGCATGATATCCCGTAGGCCAAATTGAAGATACAAACGTGGATGTAATGGCGCCCTACATACACCGTAAGTACGCGAACGAATCATACTCTTGATTAGACAATGCGGATGGAACGAATGGCCACACGATCCAATCATATAACACCCTTCAGGACCCCAAGGAATATCGCAGATAGGACATGATGATCCGTCGGATGTCATGGGGTGTGGTCTTTGCCACAACGGCTTTCCAATCATTTCTGTTAAATGATCATGCATTTATCCAATGTCCCAACGGTGATCCTCTTCTGTCACAAGCCTCCAATCAATACTATTGTTGTTCAATAGTAGCGACAGATCACTATCGTCCCAGCTGATTGGATACATGGTTTCATCACGAGGCCGTGATGTGAGCAAAAGGGTCCTTAACTTCTTCTCCGATGTCCATTCAACGCATATACTCTGGAATTCCGCCTCGTATTGCCGTGTCCGTGCCACGGCAAATACCGTTGTGAGCATCATCTCTTCGCGCTCATCGATTTTTGTTGAAACCAACAATTTAAGATTGTTTCGGGCCGATTCCTCGTTCTTCCGATATTCTTTTAATTCATCCAACTCTTGCTGCAAACCTACATGCTTCATCTCCGCTGCTACATGTTGTGCCTTGATTTCTTGTAGCTCCCTCTTTAAGTCTACAACTTCAATCATGTACTTTTCATTGCTATTGTTGACTTCATTGACTTGATTGCGTAGATGGATCACTTCAACAAGCAAGTTCTTCTTTTCTGTCTCTAGCGCACGTACTTTTGACACCGTTTCCACATCATCGTCTCGTCCATGTTGCAACCTCTGTATTTCCATACTAAGCACTTCCAATTGTGGCTGTAACTCACCATACTTATCTTCATCAAACTTCTTCGGGGCGTCAGCGGCTTTGCTTTGAATAGCATTGGCCATCTCCAAAGTTGCTGAAAGTGGGTTTGACCCCTCCTCAATCTCGTTTGGAGCATGCTTGTCCAATTCTTTGCAATATGTGGCCTCAATCATCCTTCCGTTACGCTTTCGACCGCTACTCTTCCTTGGTGAAACAATTATTTCTCGATTGAACGGCACTTCATCATTTGGATCGTCATACAAGGTAGGGTTATCAAGGAACCATTGAGGGGCATTGTTTCTTAGAATCTCTCGAGGTTTCTTTGCTCAAAGATGACGTCCAAGTCTCCGACCACCTGAAAAGGGGTCGTGAATCGTTGACCAATCCACTTGCTTTCCTAATTGATATTCTGCATACATCAATGCTGCAATGGATCTAGGAATATTATTTTCCGGCCATTTCTCCAAATTAGAAAGGGTACGTAGGATCTCGAGGAACCTCCACTTCACATGCACATCATTGATTTGTCTGTACGTGACTGCTTTCGCTGCACAATGTTTAGGGTGGAGCTCCGCAGGCCACCATCTGTCGAGATGCGCAAACTTGATGTACTCCAATGCACTGTCGGCTGTCCATGGCTCACGCACTGATTCCCAACCCTCCTTTGCTTGAAGATCATGGTTTGCGTATACCTCCATCTCCGAATCTGTTGGGTATCTCTTTGTCCTTTTCGCTCTAAAACCCTCCTCGCTTGGTTTGTCAACCATCATCCTTCGTGCTTCTTGATTGCCACCTTCGCTTTCCATCATGAAATTCTTCTAAAGTCTTCTACAGATTCCCGTATCACAAAAGTTACTTACAATAACATATATTTACTTTCCCACATTATCTATTATCGTACAAGAATTCTAGAACAACTACTCTATTCCAACAATCCAGAGACTACCTGCACTTCAAAATAGTGCTGCCTAGGCTACAAATTGAAGCATGCACTTCAAAATAATGTTGCCATGCTTGGGTAGATTGTTGAAACCCCACCGTTGACATAACCATCGCCTATAACTGTGAAAAAACATATGCTTCTGAGGACAAACATCTCCCCTTGGGAAAATGAAGGTCCTCAAAAGGAGCACTTTCCCCCTTTGAAGCCCCGCACACCGCCGTCAACGTGGAGGCAAGTGCATCAAGGCTTTCTAGGACTAACAAAGTGTCAAACAATGGGGACCCCTTTTGCTTTCTATAACATGTGCACCCCGTCCGCGGACATTTCCTGCCCAACCCGCGGACGGGGCGCGGACTGCCCGCGTCCAGTCCGTGAACAGTCCGCGGGCAGTCCGCTCCCAGTCCGATCCCCGTCCGCTCCCAGTTCGCGCCCAGTCTGCGAACTGTCCTCGCTCAGTCCGCAACCCGTCAACGCGCCCAGTCCTAGCCCACTTGGCACTAACCCCTAGTCCGCGCGCCTAGTCCAGACACTAAACACTGAATATAGTGTAGAGGGATTATTGATGTAGATCACTCACACTAATTTCCATAAAAGCATGTGCATGCCAAGTTCTCATTGGATATTTGTTCTCAAGCAAGTGTGTGTCAGTCAACAATTGCATGTAAATTTTCAATTAGTGTAGGAAATTTCAAATAGTCTTGTCTACACTATACTCAACACTATATTCAAGGAACGGTGTAGTCTTCAAGGAAATAAATACATCAAAAACGAAACAAAAACAAAAAAAAGCTGATAATGAATACAAGAAAGTAAGCCTTTAAAACAATACTTGCACATCAAACTTCCTTTTTTACATGGTTGTGTGCTCTAGAAGACATGGTTACATGTACTGCTAAAATGCAAGCAATACCATATACATGCGCTTAGAACAAAAAGACACAATAAAGCAATTTGGGAAATTAAAAAACTACTAGTCTCATCAAAAAATTCAAGATGCTATACCCTCATGAATGCGGGCACATGTAATGATAAACCACCAGAGAATACAGTCCCTCCATGGCTATTACCATGTACATGCGTACAACAAAGATGCCAATGTAATGCACGACTAAAACCAGACCTACTATGCATTAAAGGACTACCCTACCAATCAAACCCCCCTACATCTCCCAACATCAATTTAAAGGTACAATTTATAGAATTCACATATTGTAACGACAGATTCTCACCAGATACCATTGACAAAAAGATAAAAAAATACCAACCTCTCGTCAACGATATTATCAACAAAGGTTGGATAGTTGAACCACTAATAGTAATTACAGCAGGTGCCAGAGCATCTACATACATCCCTCCTATGAAAATCCTAAAAATCAAACTCAAAATACCAAAGAAACTTATAAAAAATACATTTAGAGAAATAAACACAATTGCTATACACCATGCCATGTCCATAATATTACACAAAAGAAAAATAGAAAGTGGAGAGCCACTACCAACAGGCGTACAACCACCATAAATCCAACTATTCAAAAAAGTAGTGAAATATAACCACCTTTATTTATAATAGTAACCTTGTCACAATATAGGGGCCCAAGTTGTTGGAATTTCCTACCCCTCTAGCTCGATAGCGCCGGATGATCGTAACGATGCTCAAACGAGAACAACGGGAACCGAACCCGGACCACCGCTACAACACAACCATGTATTTTCCAAACAACTTGGCAATGTTAACAATGTGACAACCAACGAAACCAACCTTCTACTTTTACACAACAAAATACACCCCAAACAATCACTTTACAGTGTACTGGTTCTTGGTTTCTGTTATACAGTGTCCACCCTGAGAGGGGTTAGTAGTCCTATACCACTGTTGTTATGTCCTGTGGGCATATCATCAAGGGTAGGTCGAACGGACACTATATTCACGCCAACCCATAGGGGTCTGGTGTTCTTCTTCTTCTTCTTCTTCTTCTTCTTCTTCTTCTTCTTCTTCTTCTTCTTCTTCTTCTTCTTCTTCTTCTTCTTCTTCTTCTTCTTCTTCTTCTTCTTCTTCTTCTTCTTCTTCTTCTTCTTCTTCTTCTTCTTCTTCTTCTTCTTCTTCTTCTTCTTCTTCTTCTTCTTCTATGTTCTAGAAGAAATCAGAAGGTTTTTTTAAGAACACGCAGAGAGGTTTGGAAAATGTGCCTCCAGTAAATGGAAGTTCTCTATATTTATTTTATCAAAATCAAGTAGAAATTTGTACACATGTACACAACATCATTATTTTCTACTAAATATTTAATTGATTTTTCGACTTTAGGCACCTAAACTATTTGATATCCGCCTCATGAAACACATACGCCGAATTAGTACGCACTATTTACATTCCGTATCCGGAGCACGACGAGGAGGCACCTTCACCTCCTTCAAATACGGGGCTTTGGTTTTGCTCGATCCGTTGGCAACTCTTCGTTAGGTGGGTCAACCAAAGTACTATCGCGCATAAACCACTCCGGCACGGGGTTTCTAGGAATCGATAGCACAGGTAGTTTTGAAGAAAGTGCTTTGCCTAGATGAACGCCAAGGTTACCAATAGTGTACAAAGGTTGATCAAGCGTCGACCAATCAACCTGCTTGCCCAACTCACATTCTGCGTATATCATTGCTCCAATTCTTCTTGGAATGTTATTTGATCGATAACGTGTTTCGTGGGAGATGGCTCGTAAAACCTCTAAAAACCTCCATTTTATTTCAATGGAGGTAATATTCGAATATGCCAATTGCTTTAATCGACAGTGGTCCTCGTGTGCTTCTGGAGTATACCATCGGTCGAGGTGAGCAAAACCAATGTGTTCATACGCCTGTTGACAAGTCCATGGCTCCGGTAAATCCTTCCATCCTCTATATGCCAAATGATTAACGTCCCCGTAAATATCTAGCTCCAAATCCGCAGCCTTCTTGGCTCTTTTTGAAGGACCCGCGCCCAAATCTGGCGCATTTAAATTCCTCCTCCCCCCACCATCTCCACCACCTCCACCACCGCTATGCATGGTGAAAATGTTTTAAACAAACCTAAACCACTACGAAATACTTCTAATTGCTATTCTAATACAAGCTAACCTTTCTAATATGATTATGCCGCCTATATCTAATTGCACTTCAAAATAGTGCTACAATAAATCCCATGCAAGCACTTCAAAATAGTGTTGTTGAGAGATTGTTAAAAAGTATTAAATACACGGCTTCGTCAAATCTCTGACAACTTCAACAGCTTCTGTACTTGTGTGCTGATGTATTTGAGGACTAAAAATCCCCTTTCGGATAATTTCCGTTCTCAAGAGGACCACTTTTCCACCTGGAAACCCTGCACACCGCCTTCAACGTGGAGGCAAGTGCGTCAGGGTGCCCAGGATTCGTGGAAAAGTGTGCCTGCAAAATTTCCTCCCTCCGCCTTTATAGCACTCTGTCCGACCATGTCCACCCATGTTCGGGCGTGTCCGCGGCCGTAGGATCGCAACTGTCCGCGGGCAGTCCCGAGACTCGTCCGCGGGCAGTCCCGAATCTCGTCCGCGGGCAGTCCCGAGTCTCGTCCGCGATCAGTCCGCGTTCCGTCCGCGACCAGTCCGACGCAGATTCCGCGTCTACTCAGTTACTTGTCCGCGCGCCTCTAAATATTTCCCACGTTCCCTTTACAGTCAGACCTCAAGAAGTGTTAGGGGTTGGGAGCATTCTTTTTGTTAACACTTAGGCCCGCTGTACAGTGGGGTCCCAAAATAATTCGAATTTTTTGCTTATGTACGTTTCCATATTCCACTGCTGCCAACTTTGACGCCCTCCTCAGGGCTAAAAATTTGACAATTTACCATGAAATTTTTGGCACAAGATAATTTCTATGGTAAAAAATTGCCTGCCAGATTTCAAGTCCAGATGATGAATACAAAAAAAGATATTCAAAATCTACCAAGATGTGTAGTTGTGAGCCATTCACAGCTGCTAACTTTGACATCCTCTCTAGGGCTGATTATTTTTTAATTTACCTTGAAATTTTTGGCACAAGATCATCTCTATGTTTATAATAAGTGTGCCAAATTCCAAGGCCACGTGAAGAATACAAAAAAGGATATTAAAAATTGTTTCTCATAACTACATATTTTGGTAGATTTTGAAGATGGTTATTTGTATTCATCTTCTGGCCTTGAATTATTTCACACATGTCATCAACATGGAGATGATCTTGTGCCAATAGTTTCATGGTCAATTACCAAATTTTCCGACCTAAGGAGGGTGCCAAAGTTGGCAATAGTGAAATGGTTTCCCTAATTGTTTCTCACAACTACAAATGTTGGTAGATTTAGATTTGTTTCTCTTTTTTTGTGGATCTTTTGGACTTGAAATTAAACACATGTATAATCAACATAGAGATGATCTTATGTCCAAAATATCATGGGAAAAAATAAACAATTGAATCCTTGGGAGGGTGTCAAAGTTGGCAGAATGTTTCTCACAACTATGCATGTTGGTAGATGTCAAAAATCATTTGATATGTAGATATTTTGGCCTTCATATTTGGCATGCATGTGATCAACATGGAGGAAGTCTCATGTCAAACACTATAATCTTGCTTGACTTCAAACACTATAATCTTTCAATCCGTGCGGTCAAAGTTTATGAAATTTTGTTCATGTATTACTTAATAAGCCTTTATTGAGATCCTACGGTCAGAACTAAAAATCAAAGTTTTTGTTACCTTCTTTATTCATTGCACTAGAATCCATTAATTTTGAAGTGTTTTTGGTGTAAAACTGTCTTGGTACCTTAGGGGTTAAGTAGATGGGAGATATCCATCCTTTGTTCAAAGAAATTAAAAACTATTCAAAAAAATGATTTTTCATCTACTAAGAGTTGGTGCATTGAAGAAATTAGAAGGAAAAGACAAGATGATATGGCAAAAAGCGGGAAGGAAATTTTAAAAACAATTTATATTTATGATACATAATTTATTTAGAATATTTTTGTCCTAGTTTGACCTTATATTTGGACATCAATCTTTGGCGAGATATATCTAATTTTTATTTTTATTTTTATACTGACATCTTTTGAAATTTCTTTTACACACTCGTCTAATGTGCAAATATCATTTCATTTCTATTAGTTTCATCTAATTATTGTCCACATAGACTAACAATGTCCTAAAGATTATACTAATAATTTTGGCTGAGACTTCTTTACCGACTGGTGGAGTTCCCCACCGTAGTGTAAATTCCTATTAGGCACTGGTAACTCATAACACTTATAAGTTGTGACGTCGATGATTTGTAAAACTTATAACAAAAAACCACTTAGCAGAATTTAAAAGGTAAATACATAACATTTGTAGAAATAATGGATGTAATTACGAAACTTTGATTCATTATTCATCTATTCGTGTCACCCTCAATCTTAAACCTCCATTAGGCACTTGATGTCTAGAACAACTATTAACCAACAAAAGTACTTTATCTTTCTGGGCACATACCATCATACTACTAAAATCATAATCCGCGCAGTGAACGATGGAGCGATCAATCGCGTTGTCAACCTTGGAGTAAACTATAGGTACGGTGCAGCCAACCACGCAGTAAATTATGTTACCTTTTTTAAAATATAGTTTGTAATATAAAAACTACATGAGAATGGTTGGACTATTGCGTTGCAAAGCATTAGCTTGAGTTTTTGGGTGTGTCAAATATGCATTTGTATGTTGCAATCTGTGCTTTTGATTAGAAATTGGACGCTCAATTTTTTTTCTGAGTTAAATACTAAAAGATTGAATTGTAAATTATGAGTTGTAAACTTCGAGTGAAAAAGTTGTGAAGTTGGAGTTGTGAGCTTGGAGGTTGGCATACAAAGTTGGAGTTGCAAAATTGCATATTTGAGTTATGGAGATTGAAATTACAAGTATTGAGGTGAGATTGCAAGTTTTAAGATTGTAATTGCAGATTGAGTTTGTGGGTGTGTGAATTTGAGATTGTAATTGCAAGTTGAGTTTGTGGGTGTGTAAAATTTGCATTTGTGTGTTGCAATTTGAGCTTATCCAAAATAAGATTGAAACTCTTGATTACAAATTTGACATTCATAACATTTTTTAAATTCCATGTTAAAATGCAAAAAATCTAAAACTTAATTAATTTTTTCCTATTCTATTCTATTACATTATAAAAATTCATGCATGGATTTCAAAGATATATTTATATTTTATGTAGATTGTTGTTACCTTTCTTTTTTATATTTTTTGATATTAAAACTACATTAAAATGGTTGAACTAATGCGTTGCAAAGCAAGCGCCAACTGCTAGTCCTCCTCTAAAAATATAACATAAATTGTTATATTTTTTTCTGTTGTCATCCATGTTTTTTTTAGCATGGCATTATATATCTATATTTTTTGGGTTTAGAAAGTGACTGTACCGAGATACCAAGTGTTTTGATGTATTCCTTATTTTTTAAAACCTCTTCATAAATGTCCCCTGAGCGCGTCTTCACCATGACGGGTATAGCCCTTGATATCATATCTCTTCTTGAAATTTTGCACCCATCCATGAGAAAATAGAAGCTCCTTCTCGTTAGCACCTCTTGGAAATAATGCGCAAAATCTCTTTGCAGCAGCCACCACAAGGTCATCAAATAGAACTACATTATTTTCCTGCATTGTCGTAAACCAAGTAAAAGTGGCTTCCTCCACTTCAGGGCATTGAGACTCTTGTAAGCGCTTGGAATCACCGAGGTGCCCAACATCAAGTCAACTAAAGTGTTCTTTTTGCACTATTGTTATTCCAATATTAATCTCAGTCACGTTTATTTGAAAGTGTGCAATGGCCCATGCAGTTAATGCTCTATTGGTAAACTTTCCACTAGTAGCTAACAGTCTCACGATACTAAATAATCTCTTGTAACACTTAACATCTAACACTTACTGGTCTTAATTTGAAGGAATCGGAAATCTCCATAAAGTAAGAGTATTTTGTAAAACATATGGAAAACATAAAGAATGGATATCAATATAATTGTTTACTTGGGTTTAGGGTTTAGGGTTTAGGTTTTGGATTCATACAGAAGTATATTTCAAGACCTTACGATTGAGAATCCAAAATTTTGCTTTAAATATGATTTTAATGTCTCTTTATGGGAGTGGTTGATTGAACTAGTCTTTGAGCGGGTTGGGGAATTATTTTGGTCATGGGAGTGACCTGCCCTTGTCAAAGATTGCAGGACGGGCCAAATAAGGGATCTTGCCCTTAGGGTTAATAGATCCCAATTAAATTGGAAGGAGAATGAACATGGAACGAAGGATCAAGGGACAATAATGAATAATATCTGAATAAAATTAGAAGGGGAGGGAATGGAAGAGGATTAATCGCAAATGACTGTCTAAACTAAATTAGAATGAGAAGGAAGACGAGATTTATCACTAAAGCATTCAATTAAAATAGAATGAGAGGGAACCAAAGGAACAAGGTTCTAATTTAAATTTTTTTTAATTCCTTCTCATTCTATTTCAATGAAGTTCTTCATTTGCAACGATACATTTTCAGGTGTGTCATTTCCAACATTAAAAATCATATATTGTCTATACAAAAGAAGAGCATTTCATGTAAAGTCATGGAATTAGGGAAAATGGCACACATTGTTAACTAGGGAATTAATAGAAGGGTTTCATTTCCTACAAATGGTAAATCTGAATTTGTAATTTGCCAGCCCTCCACTGCTTCTACCAATTTCTGAGATATGCGTTGCCTTTTCTTAACCTCGTCTAATTCGTTACAACACCTTGGAAATGATGATAACAATGTTACATAGAAAAGTCTTACTTGAATGTTAAACGTTAAATCTAAGTTATAGGGAGAGGAATCCAAGCCGAACAAAGATGAAGAAAAAAACAATGAAATATTCAAAGAATTGTCCGCAATAAACAACAAATACTGTATTTATTGGAATTATTTTACATCCATTTCAAGTCTTACTTTCAAGGATTTTTTAAAAATAATAAGGGGATAAATAATACAAGAAAATATGATTTTGATATGCAACTTGCACATCAATATTCTTTTTTTACAAAGGTCTACTATAGAAGAAATTAGAATGTTTCTAGAAGAACATGTAGCGAGAATTGGAAAATGTGCTTCCGGTAGATGGAAGTTTTCTAAATTTGTTTTCTCAAAATCAAGAAGGAATTTGTACACATGTACATTACATCTCTCTTTTCTACTAAATATTTAATAGATTTTGCGATTCTAGGAACCTAAACTATTCGATATCTGCCTAAAGAAAAAAATACGCTGAATTAGTACGCACTATTTATCTTCTATACCCTTAGCGCGACGAGGAGGCACCATCATTACGGTGCGTTTGAGGTCTGTAAGAAGCTCGCGGCACCTCTGTTTCCGGTCTCTGTCTATTCCGTAGACCATCGAGGATAGCCTTGACTTCTGGGAAAACATCATTCAAAATAAAGTCAAGGGCCAAACTATGTAGCCGGGGTTGATGATACGTTCTTTCCGCAACCAAGTCCACCGTTGCATTGCATAGTTCTGAGACTTCTTCCACCGCTCGATACATACGCCTGAATTCTGCACCAGTGATCGCCAGCACTCCAGATGAATTGTAATGTGGTGCAGGCCCAAGGCCAAGCAATATTGTCTGTGTCTCACGATCAAAATGCCACCCCATTACATTGTAGAAAAACATCTTCAAACCGTAATCTGGTGGTTGGTTAGGATACAACCCCTCTACCGCCCGCAGTGTGTTCGTTGGATCTTTTAAGGTGCCATATGCCTCGTTTGCTGCAATCAGCTCTGCATGTAATACGTTGAATCTCCAATTCCATTTAACGGGTTTCCCTTCATCAATGCCTACGTCAAAATTTGGAAAGTATTCTTGATGATACTCCCAATGTGTCGGCATGAAATCTCTCAAGCCAAATTGCAAATATAGACGGGCATGATATGGCGAATGACAGATGATGCATGAGCGACTTTGGATCATATGTTCAATGAGACATTGTGGATGGAATGAATGTCCACATGCTCCGAGCGTATAACACCCTTCCGGGCCCCATGGATACTGACAAATGGGACAAGTTTGACCCTCTGTGGTCATTGTCCCCGCATTTGCCCATATTTTATGTTGCCCATCTCTGCCCTTCTCATGGATATCAAAACGGTGATCTTCTTTTTGAATGCGCGCCCAATCGATGCTACCATTGGCAGTATTCACTTCTTGGTCCATGTCATCCCATCTACTTGGATACATTTTTTCCAACGTCGGCCAAGATGTAAGTAAGAAGGCTCTCAGCTTGTGGTTGGATGTCCACTCTTCAGCAATCTTTGCTATCTTAGCCTCACATTGTCTCGCCCGTGATGCCGCCAACACCGTGCCCAACATCATGGTTCCCTATCGGTATGGAGTTGGAATATGTCGTTTTGCATTGCGGAAATACTTGCTTCACATTTCGTATTACAATTGTGGGCTTCTTCTAATTCAATCCGCAATTGGGCCATGCTAGCAACCATCTCGTTCTTCTCCGCTTCCAAACATTCCGTTTTTGAGCTGCTTCTTTCGCATGTTCTTCTGCTTCAGCCTTGTACGCTTCATACTCCCCGTGTAACTGATCGTGTTGTTCTGCCGTCACATGTCTGATAGTAAGATCCCTCAATCTCGGACTACATTGATTCCATATCTTATCAACGATTTGTTGATCCACATCTTGTTGGACGAGGGGGACTTCCGGAGGATGTTGAACGAGGGCCACATTCTGGGGGCCTTGTTGGGAACCACCATCACGAGGCGCTTCACCAGCCGGCACAATATTATTCCTTCGATTGCGGGGCTTTGGTATCGCTCGATCCGCTGGCAACTGTTGGCCTGGTGGATCAACCAAACTACTTTTTTTGCTAAACCACTCCGGCACGGGATTTCTAGGAATTGATAGTATAGACAACCTCGATGTAAGTGCGTCGCCTAAATGCTTCCCAACATTGCCAAGGAGGTCCAAAGCTTGATTAAGCGTCGACCAATCAATCCGCTTGTGCAACACACACTCCGCGTATACCATCGCAACTATTCTTCTAGGAATGGTATTCTTTGGCCAACGTGTTTCGTGGGAGATGGCTCATAAGATCTCCAAAAACCTCCATTTTATCTCTACGGAAGTAATGTTGGCATACGTCAATTGCTTCGTTCGGCAATGATCCTCGTGAACTTCCGGAGTATACCATCGGTCGAGGTGAGCAAAACCAATGTGCTCATACGCCTGCTGGCATGTCCATGGCTCCGGTAGACTTTCCCATCCGAAGTACGCCAAAAGATTAAGGTCTCCCTAAATTTCTAGCTCCAAATCCGCAGCCTTCTTGGCTCTTTTTGAAGGACCCGCGCCCAAATCTGGCGCATTTAAATTCCTCCTCCCTCCACCATCTCCACCACCTCCACCACCGCTATGCATGGTTGCCATGCTTTAAACAACCCTAAACCACTACGAAATACTTCTAATTGCTATTCTAATACAAGCTAATCTTTCTAATATGATTATGCCGCCTATATCTAATTGCACTTCAAAATAGTGCTACAATAAATCCCATGCAAGCACTTGAAAATAGTGTTGTTGAGAGATTGTTAAAAAGTATTAAATACACGACTTCGTCAAATCTCTGACAACTTCAACAGCTTCTGTACCTGTGTGCTGATGTATTTGAGGACTAAAAATCCCCTGTCGGGTAATTTAAGTCCTCAAGAGGACCACTTTCCCACCTGGAAACCCCGCACACCGCCTTCAACGTGGAGGCAAGTGCGTCAGGGCATCCAGGATTCGCGGGAAGGTGTGCAAAAAACATTTCCTCCCTTCCCTTTTATACCCCCATGTCTGCCCTTGTCCGCCCATGTCCGCGCTTGTCCGCGGCCATAGGGTCGCACCTGTCCGTGCGCTGTCCGCGTCTCGTCCGCGCCTCGTCCGCGCCCTGTCCGCGGGCAGTCTGCTCCCTGTCCGCGGGGAGTCCGCGTCCAATCCGCCACCATTCTGCGGGCAGTCCGCGGGGAGTCTGCGTCCAGTCCACCACCATTCCGCGGGCAGTCCGCGGGCATTTCGCGACCTGTCCGCGCCAGTCCGATGCAATATCTACGGGCACTTCACTCCACGTCCGCTAACTCCTAAATATTTTTCGCATTCAATTTATTGGGTACCTTATTGTGTGAGATGAATGTCTTGGAATAATAATGACATTAAAAAGTAAGAGTATATTATGAAATATATGGAAAACATATACAAAGAATATCAATAGATCTCGTAGTACGCATAATGGGAAATTTAATAGACATCCACTCAAGATCGCACTCGAACTGTTGGGTCATTCTCTTCTATGCACCGTGGATCCACATCAGATTCATCCGTGCTTTCTTCATCATCGGACTGTGGAGTACCACTTCTCAATTGCAAGTTATCGTCTCGACCAATAACCAACCTCCTTGTTGGACGAGAGCAGCGGATGTCATGTATTCCATTGTCATCCATATTGGGTCTTCCGTCAGATGGGTCGTAAGCTTCACCAACAAATGGCATTAGTATTCCTTGATTCCTTCGACGTCTCTTCCTCCCTCGTCTAGTCCTTCGTCGACCACTAGCACTTGCGGTGCTTGTAGAAGCCTCCCCCCAATGTGGAAGTGCTCTACCTACATCAACAATTGCATTGATGTCTACATCTAAGGACGAAACTATCCCTCTTCGACTTGTTACAAGCACCCTTCCACCCCTGCGTACAGAATGACCTCGCTCACTTGCTGGAGTGAGAGGTTGCCTTCGAACGGTTGGACTATGAACATTATTCGTCCAAATGGATTGCCGGCAATTTCGTCCTTGTCCAATGTTTGGGCGATTGTTTTGAAGTGTTACCAATGAAGCACCGACCCCCCGTGTGATCGCTCCACCGAATCTCCCCGCAACTACATGACTACGGGTGATCGGCCGATTTTGTATTCCAACTTGGGAAGGTACATCAACCTCCGTGGTTGACACATTCACTACAACGTCTCCAATAGGCGTGGATAACCCTTGAACATTTGAAGTCGTAATACATGGCAGATTGGAATTGCCATTGCAAACCACCTTCGATGGCACAAGAGACGTATCACCCGCCGGTGTAGTGGCCTCCTCATCCCTGTGATCCGGGATATGTTGCCTTTCCCCACTAAATGATAACAAATCACTTTCAGGCTGGGATGGCAAGTCAACATTTGGGTGGACGGCCTGGTGGTGAATGCCCGCTTCCTGTTCACGCCAGAGTCCTTGTCCTGCACAAAGTTGTCCAAATGACGGCCCATCATCATCTCCGCGAAGGTTAGATGGCAATTGAACATGTTGTGGTTCTTCACCTTCGGTAAATTCAAAAACACCAATATCTCCAGTTCTACGATTACCATGAAAGTGAAGACCGTCATAATCCGAACTGTTATCCCCATCACGGTGACCCTCACCACCGTCACCATCTGAATCTTCATTGTCCAAATCAAAAGTACCAGCGTCCATGTCAAAATCACCAAGTCCATCATGATCGACATGATGGCCATCATCATTTGCATCATCAGACTCGTCTCCATTGCTTTCATCATCGGAATGCACGCCATTCAACTCAAGCCACTGGGCAACCCTCGTTCCTCTTCGATGCCTAAAGAGCCTAGAATTGGTGTAAATGTAAACGAGGTCCTCCGCCCGACCATGTTGTAGGCAATTGCGGGATTTGTTGTGAACATAAGAGTACATGCTCCAATTGCGTTTGCATGCTGAAGTAGAACATACTTGAGCAAGGATGCGTCTTGCTATAATCTGCAATTGCTTTGCCCCGCCTCCCATGGCATCCCACCATTCATGGGGCGGTACATTCAAGACATTTGGTTGCATGGAATCTGCAAATGTTCCTCTGTTCTCAATGAAATCTTGGTATTGATTGAGGACCAAACTTAGATCATCCTCCCTCGTAACTAGGTTCCGAAGAACACCATTCAAGATTGCTCTCGCAAGCTCGTGCTCGTGCAACGAGGCCCATCCATGCAAAGAAGGATTCAACATAGCCCCCGCCCAATGAAGGTCGGTAATCATGAGCCTCCACCTTGTGTTAAAGGCATCTAATGCCCTTGTTGCCAAATCTTGTTCCAAGCAAAACGGGGCATTGCGAAATCTTTCAACATGGATCCCCAATTCATGCATGACCTTCCATGCATGACACATAGCGAGAGCATTGCCGTCAAACACACGAAGAGCACGTACCACCGGTAACACCGTGTACTCGAAATTCACACAAACGTCCCAAAATCCATCCGAGCGTATAACGCGACGTGCATAAAGGCCTTTTGCATGTGCCCTTGTATTTTGAGTCCGCAATCCCGCTAGAAAAGCATGCCATTCTTCATCAACCACCATTCGTTCCAATGCCTGGCAAACTTAGAGGAGGCGTTGTATCGTGAGAAAGTTTGTTGCAAACCGTGTCTCATTGGGCAAACGAATAGAAAGATCGGGTGATAACCTTCGAAAGATTGCTTGTGGGGCATGGTGGTTCTTGATGAATAAACAAACAACCCTTGCCTTCTTAACAATCCTTTGTACCCACGCTTCTTTGCCCCAATCTTCCAGTAAAAGATCCAAGCAATGGACAGCGCATCCTTGAACATAGAGATGTGGAATTTCTTGCATGATGTTACGACATGCGGCCGCCATGACTGGAGCATTGTCCGTGCATACTTGGACAACATTTGCATGTCCAACCATTTGCAGAAACGGTCGGATTTGAGAAGCAACATAAAAGTGGTCTTTATAATTTCCCGATGTGTCGATGGTGCCTATGAAAACATCCCCTTTTGTGCATGACTGAACAACATTTAGCAAAGGTCGGTTCTGAACGTTGTCCCAGCCATCACTACATATTGTAACGCCATACTTTGATATAGCATTACTCATGGCTACATTGACAGCCGTTTGTACATCAGCTTTTTTGTTTGTCAACAACTTCGTACGTATGGCATTGTAGGTCGGTGGATGGTAGGCGGGCATTTGTGCGCGTGCAGTTTCCTGAACCGCTTTTACAAACACAAGGTGCCTAATGATATTGAATGGAATGTTCGCTTCATAGAAAACACTAGACCAAGCCTTGTCCAAGAGTTGCCTTTTGGAAATGTTGAAGCCTTCAAGCAAGGTCGCTTGACGTAGCTCTCGAGGTTCCCTATCTAAGTGTACGAATTCCACGCCACGACTTGTTTGGGAGTTCTGAATCTGCTCCACGTCATCCACCATGGATTGTGTCAATAAGTGTTCCACTCCAATCCCATTCTCGTCATCAACACGTTGTTGGGGACAGGGTCCATCGTTGGCAACATCAGGACGATTAGGAACAATCCCATCACAACCTTGAAACAACACACGCACATGTGGAGGCACCATGCTACACAGTTGGACGTCACGACCTAGATTACTAGGATGACGGTACCCCATGTGCGACAACATCCTGTCGGCTCTATAAACCATGGAATGAGAACAAAACCGACACTTCACTTGTTGTGCTGCTCTTGAAGGAGCGTTGCTCATGTTTTCGTACCATAGATCCCATACAGAATTCCGACGCGGCATGGCGTCGCACGTGATTCAGAGCCAACTAGGGGTCAGCAATTCCCTCCTCAGCAATGGGATTTCGAGCAATGCATTCTTGTACAAAGAATCGAAGGTCTTGAAAGCCACTATGCAGGATTAAGCACCATCGCCTTGGAACGACACTATTTTATACTGAAATTCAAATGGAACAATCGCGGTTGGGGCGCGGACTAGCAGCGGACAGCCCACATACAGCCGCGGACTGCCGTGGACTTCCGCGGACTACAAGCGACACTGGTTCGGACTGGCCACGGACTGAACGCGGAATGGCCGCGGACTGAGCGCGGAATGGCCGCAAACTGAGCGCGGATTGGTCGCGGACTGACCGCGGAATGGCCGCGGACAGCCTTCGATAACAAAGTGAGGCGCGGATTGGCGCGGACACTCCTTCAACCCATGCTGAAAATTACTACGACATGAATTTACCGCAGTTGATGACATGTCTGCACATGTGGCATGCAGATTCCTTTCTGAATCCAACGTGTCTCTCGAAAGGTAAATGTGAAAATTGTGTTTTCTGCCGTCAAAATGGCCCCGTCACAGTAAAGTCACGATCCGTCACAATGTCATGCCATCATTGTGTCGTGACATCCTGACATTGTGATGGAAATTGTCCCCGTCACGACACAATAGACAACCCTGGTTTGATTGCTCTCATGTTCAACAGGTACCATGCATACTGAATAGCCTCAGCCCATAGCTGTCCTAGAAGTGAGTAGTGGTATACGAGGCAGCGAGTAGTCTCAACGAGAGAGCGGTTCTTCCTCTCTGCTATTCCATTGCTTTGGGGAGTGAAGGATTGAGAATATTCCCGGTGAATGCCTTCTGTGTCACAGAAGGATGTGAAAGCGGTGGAGGTGTATTCACCGCCATTATCACTGCAAAGAGTAAGTATCTTGTGACCTGTATAATTCTCCTCTCTAGCTTTTAATTTTCGAAATTCATAGAAAGCCTGATCCTTTGTTTTCATGAATGCTACCCATGTTTTCCGAGTGTAATCATCAATAAAAGTGATGAAATACCTAGCTCCTGAATAAGAAGGTTTTCTAAAAGGACCACAGACGTCACTATGTACTAACTCCAATGGTCTTGTGGTTTGGGAGAGACTTCGCGGAAACTTCTTTCTGGCTTGTTTGCCGTGTTGGCAGGTTTTGCATACGTGGTTTATCCTGGACAGTTTCGGGAGCCCATCTATGGATTTATGCAACAACATCTGAGACGGCGTTTCGAAGTTCAAGTGACCAAGACGGTAATGCCAAAGTAAAGCTTTTTGACGCTCATGTTTGTTTTCTAAGTTGCATGCTTCTAACGAGTAGGTATAGTGGCTGACTAGTTAATAAAGTCCCTTTCCTCTTATGCGTGATTCTTTCAGAATAACTATTCTGGTGATCATATCACGTATGAGGCAGGTGTTTTTCAGGAACTCGATTGAATAACCATCATCTGAGAAACAACCTACAGAAAGGAGATTGCGTCGAATACCAGGTACGTACAAAACAATTCTGATTGTCTTTATTGTCCCATTAGCAAGTTTAACCAAGGCTTTGCCTTGCCCAACCACACTATACGATTGACCTCCAGCGGTTAACATGGGTGTTGAGGTTTCTAATGGTGTGAAGTCTGTGATTGCCCTTCTGTCCCCAATGACGTGCTGAGTGGCACCGGAATCTAGTATCCATACTGGATGTTTTGACTGGTACTGTTCTAGAAAATTTGCTTCCAATTAAAGAAGTTGAGCTTCTAATACCTCACCAGGTGAGCCACTTGAGTCGGAGTCAGGATCTTGCTTGGTGAGAATCTCCTCTTCAACTCAGTTTGCATGTTGAGGTTTGGTGTTGCGTTTCTTCAACTTCTGCATTCGTACATTGAGTATTTTGATCTGAGAGACAATCTTGGCGACCTCACAATCTCGTTCCCAGTGGCCGATTGGTCCACACAGGTTGCAGCGATCTTCGGAGGTGTCGCGCGGACGCCGTGTATGTTGTTGTTTGTGTTTGAAATCTGAGTTGCCACGTTCCTTGGACTGTTGTGCAGGTTTCTTGTCTTCGCGATGATCTGTTCGCCGGTGCTTGGTTGTTGAGCGAGAGGGCTTCTGACCACGTTTGAGGAATAGTGCTTCACTTGCTCCCTCCTTTTCTGCGTCCAACTTAACGTGCATTTCCTCATCAAGTAATTTGCTCTCTAGTTCATCAAAAATAGGAAGTGAGTCTTTACCAATTTGAGTCCGTATAAAATACTGATATTCTTTTGGTAAAGAATGGAATATTAACAGGACAATGAGGTCTGGAGGAATCGAGACTTCCATGGTGTCGAGTTGGTCCACCGTCTCCTTCAGGGACTTCATGTATGCCTCCATGGATACTGCCTCCTCTTTCTTGGCGGATACAAGCTTACGTAGGAGCATAAGTCTCCTCGAACCTGATCGTGGATTGAACTTGTTCTTCAGATGTTCCCAGGACAAGTATGGATCAGTGAATCGACATACTGTTGTGACGAGAGAGTCCTTCACTGACTCTATGATGGCTTGTATGGCAACCGCGCGCGCTTCAGTCTCCTCGGCAGTGATGATGTTGGAAGACGGCGCCGGATTGGTGCAATAGCAGAACAATCTGTAGCGGGTAAGTATGTTTGTCATTCTACATGACCATACTTGATAGTTGGTTGAGCCTTCTAACCTACTACTCTTAGGTAGAGAAACTTCTACCCCCTTGCTAAGTACTGTTCTGAGGAGAGTTCTATCCACTTCGGTGGTTGTAGTTCCTATGGTATCTACAGAGCCACTCTATCTGATAGATGATCTAGCTCCTGAAGAGCTGGCATTGTTGTCTGCCATCTAGACACTACTCGTGATCTAAGTCAATGTGTTTTCACAGGGCATAGAGAACTAAGAGCTCTAATACCATATTGAAATATAGCTCACACAATGAGAGATAATTCATGAGCCTCATGAAGAGGAATATATACACGTGAGTGGATAGATTGTTACTAACTATGAACAGTAATCGGCATCTCAACTCTGGTTGGATACTTAAATACTACGTTCTATCCTGATGTCATCTAGTGGATGTACACATATACGAGGGTTACTTTCATTCGTTCAACAGATAACTGCCCTAATCATTTTACAATACTTTAAGTTTTTGCGGCCAGAGAGGTGATGAAAACCATGTAACAACCAACATCGTTCATATCGTCATCCCATTGTTTTCATCCATGCTTCATCCGGTAGTATTGACGTGGCAAGAAGGTGACTAACTAGGGTTGTGCCTTAGTGATTCATTAGTGATACGTTTGAAAAGAATTACTCTCTCACTAGAAAATAACTAGCTAAAGTAATATATGTTAGAACTCAAAAATAGCTCATGGGTATTTTTAGAAAATTGTTGAAGTAGATGGATGTCTACTTTTGTTGGACATTGCTGATGTGGCAAATAGGTGATGACTTGGATTGTATTCCAGTAATTCCTTAATAATACATTTGGCACAAATCACTGCGTCACTAAAATATTACTTGGTGCAGTAATATATTTTATAACTAAAAAATAACTCGGGAATACTTTTTAGAAAATTGCTGACGTAGATGGATGTCTATTTCTGTTCGTCATTGCTGATGTGGCAAATAGGTGATGACTTGGATTGTATTCCAGTAAATCCTTAATAATACATTTGGCACAAATCACTGCGTCACTAAAATATTACTTGGTGCAGTAATATATTTTATAACTAAAAAATAACTCGGGAATACTTTTTAGAAAATTGCTGACGTAGATGGATGTCTATCTCTGTTCAACATTGCTGATGTGGCAAGTAGGTGGTGACTTGGATTGTACTCTAGTAAATCTTTAGTGATACCCTTCAGACAAATTACTACATCACCGGGAAACAACTCGGCAAAGTAATATATTCAATAACTGAAAAATGACTAGTGGATACTTTTTATATAAATTCCAATAAGATTGTTGACACTTTGGATAATTTGCTAACGTGGATGGATGTAGGGTTTTGTAAGATACTGCTGACTTGGATTATGTCTATGTCATTCATTAGTGATACGTTTGAAAAGAATTACTCTCTCACTAGAAAATAACTAGCTAAAGTAATATATGTTAGAACTCAAAAATAACTCATGGGTATTTTTAGAGAATTGTTGACTTAGATAGATGTCTACTTCTGTTCGACATTGCTGATGTGGCAAATAGGTGATGACTTGGATTTTATTCCAGTAAATCCTTAATAATACATTCGGCACAAATCATTGCCTCACTAAAAAATTACTTGATGTAATAATATATTTTATAACTAAAAAATAACTTGGGGATATTTTTTAGAAAATTGTTGACGTAGATGGATGTCTATTTCTGTTCAATATTGCTGATGTGGCAAATAGGTGGTGACTTGGATTGTGTTCGAGTAAATCTTTAGTGATACCCTTCAGACAAATTACTGATACCCGACACGCAACCACAGTCAAATCTAGGGTTTGGCGCCAGTACTTCCTCTCGGCGGCAGTACTCATACGCTCGCATGCCGTCTCTCTCGAATTGGTGAATCTGGAAGAGGTCGGTTTCGGAGGTGCATTGCGAGGAGACCGCGCTTTGGAGAGCAAGTGGTGCGTGCTAGGTAGAGAGGCGGAGCGTCTATGCGATGTCGGTGTCGGTTTATCATGTGTCGGTTTATCATGCATATTGTAACTATCAGGTATGCGTTGGTACCTAAAGAATGTAAGGTTGGGAAGGGTTGCACTGTAGGAGTTGGAGAGAAGTCTTGCACTTTCAGAACGCCGAAATTCTTCGCTAAAGGAAGAGCTCGCGTACCAAGTTCAAACTAGCGACGATACGGATAATCAATTTGCCTATAGTCAAGGGACTCCTATGTGCCAGGTATAATGTTGTCTTTCTGTGCTAAAATTTGTCTCATTCATTGGCTGAACTGTTGTTGGCCCTTGGGGCTCTTGCCCACGTTACAATTTTCATAATTATCATTATGCAACTGGTTTGATCCTAACGAAGTCTTATCGGACATATGAAGGGAGCATACAAGACACGTCCCGCTTTGGATGATGGCATTTAGGGCTGTAAAGGTGAGGTGATGCTTCTGTAGCAGATGAATTCCAGTTCATGGCAATTGCAAGCTGCTTGTGAGTGTTGAGATTATTACACTGCATGAACTTGAAAATGTACTGGTACAATCGGGCACTTGTAATAATTCTTCAAATATTCTAAAAGCCTTAGGTGCTATACTTGACAGAAAATAAAATAGACGACCGAAGGGTTCTGCTGGCGATTTCCGTGGAGATTGCGGAAGGATGTATTGAGCATATCGAAATGAAGAAGGGCGATTCTGCTGAAGCGGTGGCTATGAAATTCTGCGGGACCGCAACCTTCCGGATTAATTTATGGCTCCACTTAGAGAGCACATTGTCACCAATATCATCAGTATCAGGTGTGTGAGATTCTTAGTTGGATTGACGTTGTTGCTGAAGTAAAAAATTACTATGAAATGGGATGGTATATCCATGTGTAGTAGAATCAATTGTCTTATAAATGGTTGATGTTGCAGCAAAGAGGACAAAGATATCGTATTTTGTTCTAAAGACAAGTGTGCTTCATATGACGAGAATTGACCACGCAAAGATTCAGCTCACACTCTCCGAGCTGGGCATCACGACCCTCATTGCGAACAACAATCCGGTGGGTGGTCATGTAGTTGCGCAAGCCGAGCGGCGAGAAACCGTTTGGCAGTCTCAGAGAAGGAGAATACTTATTTCCAGAAAGGTCAGGAAGGTTCTTTAGCAGCGACGAAGCTGAAGTCAAATGTGTTGCAGAAGAAAGTCTCAGACCGTTTGATTGCTCCTATTGTAACCAGCTTGGCCAAATCTACGAACCTAGATGTGAGAGAAAAGCCCAAGCGCCATGCTCCAAGTTCTAACCCTGATCAAGCAGTACGTGTTCTCCGGCCTTTTAATTATAGGCTCAGGTCTGGTGTTTCATGTTGAATCCCATTCAGAGCAAGTAGCTTTAGCAAATGAGAATGAACTTCACCAAATCTTGGATTGACGACGGTGCAATCTTTCTGTATTGGTGGGAATGTTCAGAAGGCTGTGTATATGCGCCTGTACACCGAGTTTATGAGGCAAAAGCAAAAACAAGAGGAAGATAAAAAATGCAATTTTGAAAGATATCTAGAGAAGATCGACAGAAATAGGATGAATGTTCCCGAGGTTTGAAAGCTGACACTCTAATGCATTGAACTTAGACTAGAGGTCATTTCGGATATGCCAGTATAGTGGGACCATTGTCTTGGTATTATCCTCGTGCGACTGTGGTATTATTCAAGATCATTTTTCTATCAGCCTCGTGTTTGCACGTTTCCAAATAACCATTTTTGTGCGACTTTAAAACATTGCTCGGTTCATGGAAAGTAGGCTGAAGCTTCTTGTATTTTCCGATAATGTAAGTAGTTTGTTTGATTGGTCCCCAGTTGCAGCACACGGACATGTGCTGCCATGGAGACACCATGATAAGTTCCTCTGAACAGGCGTAAGTGAGGCTGCAGTAGATGCTCGTGGTGAAGGGATCTGGTGCTACAGAAAATTGGTATGAATTTGTTATCCAGAGGCATTCGAACTCTCACTATGCTATCTCTAAAGTGTGCGTTTGGTTTCGTGGTGGTTATGTGTCATGCTAAGGTACAAAATCCTTTCAGTGCGAAAGAACGACTCGATTGAAGTAGTCTTGAGTCTGATTCCTATTACTCGGTGTTTCCGCCGTTGCTTCTGGTCAGCGACGTTGGAGCCTCACGCTGAAACAGATACTCTCTTGGTGAATTCTCACGTTGCGCCGGATTGTTACTTTGTCAGCTTGGCTTGATGTGGGGCGGAGCGTGTGCTGGATCGCTGAAGCAACACTGATTGAAGATCAGAGACCTTCTCCCACCGCAGGCCGCAGCCTTCACAGGTTTGCACGCATCGTTGTTTGCTTGTGCATTTCAGACTTGGAATCAACCGAGTTTTTGAGTAGTATCAATCGGAACTTGCACTAGCATCATCATTTGAGTATATATAGCAACACTGGTTTGGGAAAATCTTTGTACCTGGTTCATTAGCCACTTGAACTGAGGACTAAAATGACTTAGATGTAGTTAAGTTCATGTCACATTTGAATTTTACCTGGAGTTTGAAGTTTGACAGGTTTACTATAGAACCTTTGCTAGATAGAATACAATTTGTTGAAACATTATAATTTTCATACATCACACTGGGTGCTAATAGATATTTCTTACTGGGCGTTGTATTTGAGGGGCTTTTGTAGTCATTGCCCTAGTCACCATTTCGATAATTTCAAAGTATTTCATGACCAAGACATCTTTGGTATTATTTATGGTATTATAAAAGTGTTATGTAATTGTACAGGGGTTATTTGCATAATTGTGGTAATCATATACTCTCTATGAAATAACTAATACATCTCTGAAATAATGACCAAGCATAACAACTTAATAACCACCACTATAACTGAGAAATTACTAAATAACACTGCGCAATGACTAAACAATGACTAGGTAGTATACATAAATAGCTACAGAATAACTACACACAAACCTTACAGCAACGGAAAAATGACTAGAGTAGAAGTAGAATTAGTGCTTGCAATCTTATTATAGGCAATTTATTACTACCACATTAACTAAAAAATTACTAAACTAACATTGCATAATGACTCAACATAAACTGCATAATGATTGAAAATAAACTGCATAATGACTATACAAGAATTAGAGAGTGTACAAAAAAACTATAGAATGATTGCATTCAAACCATACAGTAACCAAACAATAACTAGACCAAAAATAAAATTAGTATATGCATATCTATTATGGGTAAGTTTACACTACCAGAATAATTAAGGAATTACTAAACTAACACTGCACAATGACTAAACAATAACTAGGCAGTTCACAAAAAAACTATCATTGTCCACATCATTGTCCACGTCAACTGCCACGTTTAATTCCATGTCACACAAAAATCCAAATCATCATCCACCATAAATTCCATGTCACACTCAAATCCACGTCAGTAGCCAACTTATCAATGTTCGAGGATGATGGGCCACATAGGCAGATGGATGAGAAATCCATGTGGCAAATCCACATAGGTAGAAATCTATTACTCAAAACTATTACTGCGCCGGAACTAAAAAAATTTAGTCATTCCCTACTAATACAGGTCATCTATGACTCAACAATGACTAAAATCGCTAGTCATTGATGCCTCGATTTCCCGTAGTGTCAAACGTCCAACAGTCTCTAAAGTAGTTGACGAGCTAATGGCAAAACCATTCAACTTTGAAGTTTCGGACGCTTGCTTCCGCTATGAGATTTAGCAATTTTGGCTTAGTGTTTTGATAGTTAAGGCAAATTGTTGATCCTTTTGCAATATGTACTACATTGTGATGTAACGGTGTGTTTTGCCCATCTCGTGATAAATAAGAGATTAACATTTTTCATACACATTGCGATATGAAGTTCATGCATGTGAAGCCGTCAAGAGCGCGCACAACCCCTGAATCCCATACCCGTATGTGCGCGCCCCCAGACGCCACGCCCCCGGCCTAGTCCCCTCCACGAACGTGCCTAGCCCCCTCCACAAACGCGCGCGACCTTGGTCGGACGCGCCCATCCCCTCACGGTATGCGCCCGGCCCTTCACCGTGCGCGCTCGGCCCTTACGGTACGCGCCCGGTCCCTCCGTGTATGCACCCAGCCCCTTACGGTATGCGCCCAGTCCTTCCCTATATGCGCCCAGTTTCTCTCTGTATGCGCCCGGCCCCTCACGGTACTCGTCCGGTGCATCCTTGTATGCGCCCGGCCCTTAAAGTACACGCCCGGTCCCTCTCTATATGCGCCCGGTCTCTTCATGTGCCCGCCCCCTGTCTGCACACGCGCGACCTTGTAGTCGACGTGTCAGCCACGTAGTTGCCTTCGTGGCAGCGGGTAAATTGATTTCCTCAAGTTATGGTCAAACTATGGTTGACCCTTATTGGACGGACACCAACCTCTATCGGATGGACAGCTAGACGGACGGACACTACCGGAAGGACGGACGCCGGAACAACCCTGATTATAAGGAATTCTTTTTCTTCTTCCAACTTGTAAGCGGCAGTCTTCTTTGGCACGTCAGCTAGACCATAGTCGACACCTTCTTTGGTATCCAGATGTTGCAGAAGTCGGTGTAGAATTTCTTGTCTTGTTGTGCATAGAATCTTCAGCCTTGCATAACAATTGTAGACTTCGGAGTTTTTCCTTGTTTAGTGTAGAGTATTTTATACCTCCTCTTGGTGGAATAAGAGAAGGAGTTATCACTTGGTGGAATAAGAAAGAATGTGTCGAATTTTATCCGAATGCCACACTTCAAGTTATATTTACGGTCACATACTTGCAAGTGTGTAAGTGCAAAGATTCTCCACTCTGTAAGGGATGATTCTTTAGGATTGAAGGTGCACAAACCTTTGCCATGACTCTTTGAAATTGTTTGCATTTGAGTCAGCTGCTGAACTGTGAGTTGTATCGGGTCTCTATCAAAAATCCTCCAAAATTGTTCTGTTTGGTCAATCCTATGATAAATGTGTGCAAAACTTTGTCTACCCTCAAGAGAGGGGAGTAATTGCATACTACTATACCTATGTCCGGTGGACATGGATTTAATGGTGGAACAAACAAACACTTTATTCACTCCGGTCCCCTTCGGAAACCGGAGTTCTTTTTCTTTTGTGCAAAACTACTTCTTTTTTCCATGACCTTTGTTATGTGATAAAACTCCTCAGAAGAATTGTGGTCCGCCCCATTTAGTGTCCACTGCTCCTTCTTCTCGATGAGGTTTGACTGCCTTGCATCCATGGAATTGACTAAATCCACTTGCTTTGAAGGGTTTTGGTGTTCCTTGAACCTTAGAGTCATTGCAACTCACTTGTTTGTTTCTATTGGGAATTTTGTTGGTTCTAGAGGTGCTTGACTTAGACCATGCCTTTCTCTAGGCATCTTCTAAAGATGCCTTCACACATTCAACCCTTTAATGTCGGAGGTCATCCCGACATTGTGGGCCACCTTCACTATAGGCCCGACTTCTGCAAGGGTCACGGAAAATGAACCAAAAAACGGCCACTCGCAATAAAAAAAACACGGCATCAACTGAACAATCAATGTGTCAGCAAAGTTTGGGAGCAATCTACCGTTGGTACAATTAGAATATCATGAAATACGGAGCATGCACTTGTCAAAAAGCCAAAATAACACTCACACTCTTTTTCTCGCGGCCATAGCTGAAGCGATAATGTACAAACTACAAATTGGAACTCTTATTTAATATTGAGTAGATGGTAGGGTCTTCATCGACCGTGCCAATTCCGGGCAAAAATCGCGTGTAACGTACCCACTTCAACAAGGCCATATGGTGTGACGAGGTCCTTATCTTACATCATCCTTTCGCATTTTACCTCGTCCCGTGGCATTCTTTCCGTTCTAGAGTAGATAAGGCTATAGTCCCCAAAACAATCTTGCGCTCATGTCTCTACAGATGTGTTTGCTGCATGTCAACGCACTCCATATTTCTTTGCATCTTTTGCCCACCATTAGATTATATCTACTCAGGCATGCATGTATTATGGAGCCCATAAGCCATGTCCCAATTCCAATGCGCATGAGAATTGTTCCATTTAAAGTATATACACTAGTGCGAGACATGTTGCAGCCAAAAAAATGCATCTAACTTACACACAAGGAACTATAGCAGGAAATATATAAATTAGCCCAAAAACAACCAGCTTGGTGCTAAAGGGCTTAGCTCAATCATTTGATTATCCAATTTGGAATGGATTTTAAGGAACGGTAAATAGAATGAGACGCAAACGTTACAAGAGAAACCGGCACCATGCCGAGGCTATTGAAGCACCACAAAGTAGTAGACACGATCAACAAGCCGAGCATGGGAAATGAGACCCAAAAGACAACAAAGCAAACACTAGGAGGCCAAAACAAAGCCCGGCTCCACCATTTGAGCTACATCTCCTCCGGATTTTGGTTTACACGCTGGCCCAGAAGCTTAGAATTCGATCTGGGCTTGATGCTAATGTTTGGCAAGGTTCAATATTGAGAGGTATTGTTGCTAGCTCCCTTCAATACCATAGGTGAACCTTTGGTCCGGCACATCAATTTCGAATATTTATTTAAAGCAAAAATTTCAACTTCGGCACTAATTTTTTGAAATACTAAAATTTCAACTTTTTAAGATATTTTTTTTTTGAATTCGACATATGGATGGATTCCATCTATGCCAAATTACTTACAGCTGTATGAGTTTGACGACTGATGCAATTATCACATTCCCCATTGAAGATGCGTTTGTTTCTTGGAGGCGCTTTATTGTTGAGTGTTTTTTTCTTGGAGGCGCTTTATTGTTGAGTGTTTTTTTCTTGGAGGCACTTTGTTGTTGAGTGTTGTAAGCTTTGTTGTTCATTGTTTTGAGTTTTAGAGAAATGGCGCCACTTAGGACTTTAACCAATATGTTCTCTACCATTTGTAGTGAAGAGCAACATGAGCATGTGGAGAAGGAGCTGACAGTGTTGAAGGACAAGCTAGAAGAAGAGAAGAAGAAAGACGAGAAGAATGAGGTGGAGGTTATCAAGCAGATGGTGAGAAGACCCAAACGTCCAATTGAAGTTGTATTGCTACAATCAGAAGTGCAAGAAGAGAAGGCCGTTTTCAATTCCAAGAAGGTGAGAGGCTCTTACAATAATTGGTTTAATCCATTGCTTTGGGGCCCTATACATGCTGCTGTTAGACAACATAGAAATATAGGGGGTACTTATAAATACTTAAAAGGTGCCTACAAGCCTCCAGGAGAAGAGCATGGTCCATACAAGGATCTCTCAAGGAGATCCATGTATGAGTGATCCACTTCCGCATGGGAAGTGAAAGATGCGTAGAAGAAGTACATTGAAGAAAAATCAGCCCATCTCCCTAGAGACCCACATTCTCCTATACTTTCCAATCATCCGGAGTTAGAAATAACAATCTTAGACATGTTGACAGCACATAGATTGACATGACAACCTCTGTTTGCTAGAAACATTAGAATGTTCATCTTATCAATCATTACTGCAAAGCAACGATCACTACTTTCTCAAGAAGGGGGAATGCTTGGAAAGTGTCATTGAAGTGGGTTAGAAGCTTTGTAAAGGAAATGCTCAATTGGACATTGAGGAAGGCAACAACGGCTGCAAGTAAACTTCCACATGATTGGAAGTTACAGGGACTAAGGATGGCGCAAAGAGTAGCTTACCTCGCTAAGTACTATGATATTCCACCTTCTTTGGTTGTTAACTTAGATCAGACGGGCATCCACCTTGTCCCAACATGTGGGACACGGATTTGGGACAAAAAAGGTATAAAACATATAGCGGTAAGAGACATAGAATACAAGAGACAGATAACAATAGTTGTATCCTCCTCAGCTGGTGGTGATCTCTTACCTTTCCAAGTGATATTCAGTGATAAGTCGTTTGGAAGTTTATCACCCGTCAACAAGGGAAGAAGGGATTATGAAGAGTAAAGGTGACACATTACACATACAAACTGGAGTATGACGCAAATTTCAAAGCAATTAGAGACTTCTAAGGCAGAAGACATTAAGTTAGACATGCGTCTAAACATCATCAAACCAAAGTTATGTGCTTGGTTGAACAAGGCATGGTGACATATCAATAAGGCACAACTTATCCAAGCAAGGTGGAAGAAATGCAACATTCTAAGAGCTTTTGAAGATACATTCCAAGGACAAATACTTCAAGAAAACATCATCAATCCTTTGTTCAAAGAAGTGAGACAATGTATAGACATACAAACACATGACGATGATGTGGAGGAGATAGAGTCATCAACAAGTATAGAAATGGTTATGCAAGAATCCCTTGCAAGAGTAGATGTATGTGCAGCCAACATCCTCCCCATACAAAAAGTACGTACTATTCCATCCTTAAATATATTGCTTCATACTTCTGTAATTTAACAAACATACGTGAATTAGAGTATGACAGAAATTTTTTAGTTCTTTCTGATTGAAATAATCATGTCCATAAAAGCTAAGCACTGGTAATTGATGTAGGAAAAGAGAAAACATTGAATTACAGGTCATTTAAGGTCAAGAAAGATCTCCAAGAACAAGCCATAACGTGCAAGCTTCATAAAAAACAAGTACGTTAATTTTCACATTAAAAAATTGACATAAAACTTATTTTTGTTGTAGAACTCTCTTTCTCAGCAGCTAAAGATTTCAACTACAACCTTGCATCTTTCCTCTCAAACACATTACAATCACTCGTAAGAATGTCAAATTTCACATAGATGTAGACAGACAAGATGGATAACAAAATGGGTCAACAACTTACAATAGCTGTGTTTCTAGATGTTACTGCTAGTTGTTGCTCCTAGTAAAATCTTAGATTTAGCACTTTGCAACTTCGTCTCAATACTGATCAAAGAAGGAGACCGAAACCTCTCTGTGAAGCCAACACCATGAACTCTCCTTCTCTGATCAATATTGAGATGAAATTCTAACAGTTGTGATTGACCTCTCTCTATGAATTCTAACAGTACGACCTCAACTTTGCCAAAGAAATGGGCAGCAAACAACAAAGAATGAGCAATTTACCAATGGAAAAACAACTTACCAGCATAGAAAACGAACTGCAGCAAAGCAAGCAAAGCAACAACAATACGACATACAACAAATGACCAAGGCAATACAAAAAAAAGAACATAAGATAAAGAGTTTCGAAGTACATTACCTGGAGCATTGTCGGGGAGCAAGAGATCTTGGATCAGGTGGTATCAGAGAAGTCGGAGCAGGTGGTACGAACCGGAGTCAGAGCAGGTGGTACCAGTTGCGGTCGGAGCAGCGAAGTCAGAGCACAATAGCGGTCGGAGCAGCAAAGTCGGAGCAGGTGGTACCAGCAATGGTTGGAGCAGGTGGTACAAGTCGGCGCAGGAAAAGATCAGCAACCTCGGCGCTCCATAGTGCTCTACGGCGCTCTCCCTCTGCTCGCAACGCACGATTTTGAACCCTATCTTAAAGAGCGACATTCAAGATTATTACATTTTTCAGCTCTACCTATCAAGTAATCACCTCCGCTGCCATGCCTCTCGGTTTCCTCTCTCAAATCAAGAGCAGGAGCATGGATTTCGAATTGAGAACCCTAACTTGAAGAGATAAATTCAAGATTATTACATTTTTCTGCTCTACCTATCAAGTAATCACCTCCGCTGCCATGCCTCTCGGTTTCCTCTCTCAAATCAAGAGCAGGAGCATGGATTTCAAAGCTAAAACCCTAACTTGAAGAAAAGAATTTAAGATTGTTCGATTTTTAGCTCTACTAATGCAAAAAAGACATCGTAGACTAAAGAATACTCAACAATTGTGAGAGCCTTTCGGCGATGGCGTTGCGGCGACAAACTCCAGAAGCAAAAGCAACAGTCAAATTGATGCGGATGAATGATGCAAGTGAAGCTGGAGATGAGTAGATGAGCAGATCGGCGCTCTCCCTTTCGGAACAAGCTCAGCGCTCCTTCTCCGCTCGCAACACACAACACTATTCTCCGCGAGCAACCCCGACGCTCCTTCTCTGCTCGGCACCGTTGGCACCTTCCGCTCGGCTCCCTCCGCTTGGCACCCTCCGCTCGGTACCGAGCCTCTGCTCTGCACATCACCGTGTTGAAACCCTCTTTGGTACCTCAGAACCCTCCTAGGCGCTTGGACATCGTCCTCCGCATCCGAATACCATCTCCAAGCTCAATCCCGCAGCATCTCCGAAGACCCAAAACCAAAAAGAAGACACATGGATGCAATCAGAGAGTTCCAGCCAAAAGAAGGTGAGAATGCACAAGAAGAAGCTGGAGGAAGCAATGAATTGTGATACATGTTTGCTCCGTTTTTCCTCAAATACTCCAAACTAGTCACAGATCACACATGAATTCACGGCAATTTTGGTTGAACGTAGGATCCTATTCTTAGTCACATGCATTATTGCTATTTCTTTGCCTGAAATCATGCATGAGCAAGGTTTGTCACAATTCTAACATTACTTAGATGGATTATGGTGCAAGGTTGGCATATTCTATTCAAAGTATTTTTGGAGTGCACAAGTTTTGCATGCCAGGTCGGACTCAATCATTTTCACTTTTTAGATATGTGTTATGGTAAGCTAGGCTTTTTTTGGCACATGACACCTAATGCATGAATGTACTTCTTTTTATTTTCGGATTTATTTCATTCTACAAATGGTATTATTGTTATTTTGACTACAAGCCTTCGATTTTTAAAGGATTTTGACATTTTTAAAAAATATTTTCACAAGAGATTTGGTAGGGAACTTTTGAATTATTTTATGCCGGACCAGAGGTTCACCTACGGTATAAATAATAAATGTAGTGTAGATGCTATAAATAGTATTTATAAAGACACATGTTATAAATAATATATTTAGTAAGTGTACATACTTATAAAAAATACACTTATAAAAAATACATACTTATAATAACATGTATTATAGCATATATGGTATTTTTGATGATATGGTAAGGTTCGCTATATTATAATTTGTATATTCTACTATTTTTAGTATATACTATAATTATACCATAAACATATAGTACATATCCAATCAATTCTCTACACTCAATGTCAACAAGTCAATTTTTTTGTATTGCAATGTTTAGAAGAATTGACATTTAGTGTTGTAGCTGGCATTTAGTGTACGGTTTTGTCACTACACTAAATGCATAGTCTGCATTTAGTGTAGTGCTTCATATTTAGTGTATACTACATTAAGAGCATGGCTACTAGGACTCTAACCCCAATGGCCCTGGCCAGGTGAGTTGAAAGCCCGGTGGGATTTATGCAAGATGCGAGTTCCACCGTAGCTTGGTCACTGTTCCGACTGTGTGCCCTAGTATCGGTCGACCAGGTGACTTCATAAAAGACTGAAACGATTTTTTTTGTGCATGGTATTCACTTAAGGTTGGCCGCCCGGTCCTTGCTCACCAGTCATTATCGGCATTGGGTCATGAAATGTGCAATTTTGGGTTGTTCCGCCTTAATTGAGCTCTCATTGGTGGCCTTGCCTCGAAAGTTGAGCGAGGCTGATCAACATTGGGTACCCTCCATGAGTTGGTTATCCATGGCATGTCTTCTCTCTTTAACTCACTATCACTTGTTGGCATTGGGCAAAGGAGGGCACCAAATCTCACGTTCTCTATAGTTTGATTATAGGTTCCGGAGGTTTTTGGGCTTCCAAATTCTATATCAAGTGCAAATCTTTGTGATTAAATTTGAAAAAATATTTGTTGAGTTTCATTCCTAATTCCGCATCTTTCCACATAAATATTTTAGACAGACAATGTCATTTGAGTCCCAAACTGGCTTAAGTGATTGGAATTGGGTGCCTCTACTTTACATCCAAGCACCTCCACCTGTGCCATCCATTGGGTTGGAGGTGTGGTGGGGGTGCTTTAAACATCATTTTTAATGTACTAATGTCAGCAACCTTATTGGTGGCACCTTTTTTGGTGGCTGGCCTACTTGAAACCACTGCAATAAATGTCATAAAACCATCAGGCACCACGGCCTTGGTATAGTGGTTTGAGTCATGGCACACCGGTGAGGTGGTTGTGAGTTCAAGTCCTATTGCCGGCGTGGTGCCTACCACCATAGTCCACCTAATTATGGTGGAGGGTCCCAAGGCCTTGTTGTATGGAGACCCACAAAACCTTTGGGGGAGATGACATGTCGGTTGTCTCTAAGGCAATTAGTGTAGGGAAGCACGTAGTGTAGAAAAGTGTTTATCCTCGAGAGGGGGGAGTAGTTCTAAAGATCACATTCAGTGTAATGCTCAGTAAATGACTTGTAAATGCGATAAGTTTTTACTCTTGATGCCAATTTTTACCAAGAGCACAACTCTCTAGTATTCAAATAAGAGGATCATTATAAACATAGTTGGTAAAAATATTCACTTAAAGTAAAAACTTATCGCATTTACAAGTCATTTACTGAGCATTACACTAAATGTGATCTTTAGTGTAGCCTATGTCCCGTGGCCATATGCTTAGGGCCTCTTTACACTAGAGGCGAGAGGCCGTGAGGAGAGAAATTTCAACCAATGGGAGGCATAGAAATCGAGAAGACCAAAGAATGTCACTTTACACCCGAT
This sequence comes from Bryoerythrophyllum caledonicum, assembly GCA_963971425.1. Classification (NCBI taxonomy): domain Eukaryota; kingdom Viridiplantae; phylum Streptophyta; class Bryopsida; order Pottiales; family Pottiaceae; genus Bryoerythrophyllum; species Bryoerythrophyllum caledonicum. The sequence continues at coordinate 22,951,322 of OZ020522.1, read as the reverse complement.
TTTTTCAGTCCAAGGGACAAAAGAGGAGAAAATGACATGGACAACACTTTTGTCCTCCGTGGCAACGAAAGTGCATAATAATGAGGGCCCCCGGAATTATAGTTAGGCCTACCTCAAGAGGTGGACCTAACTACAAATCCGGGGGGCCATTGGCCAAAAAACTCACAACCAATCATTTAATATATTTAAAGATGAATTTTGAAAAAGCTCAACATTGGAGCTTTTGGCCTTCTCTCACTTTACACCACACCCAAAGGCCATGGCTTCTCAAGGATTGGCCTCTCAAGAATGTACCATGGCCCAAGTGGAGTTTGGCCGGAGCTTCTCGTTTCTAATGTAAAGAGGCCCTTAGTGAAGAGAATGAACAAACACGATATTCACGGCGGTCTCCTTTGGAGACTGGAGTTCTTCTTATTTCTTATTCATAAAACCATCTTGCACAATTAGCACGAGGCTCCGTCGCCGTCGCGGCGGACGCCATTCCTACAGTGTTTTACGGCGGAGCAACCTTGGGGTTCTCCACTTATGCTCTTCTGCGCAATTCATTCAGTGCTCGCGGCGGGGCAACGGCGGATGTCACAGAAAAATTTGGCCGAAGGGTGCTCGAAAGATTCGTAATTCTCTAGCTCAGCGTCGACAAGCATTCTTCGGTACGTTGTCGAATTGCAGCATCCTGCATGTGTATGTGTCTCATGGTTCTTGCCTAAACCTTAAACCCTAAACCATTAAACCTGTGGATGTGAAATTCTGAGTAATTCTGTTTCTGTATGTCGTCTTGTGAAATACTTTGTTAAGAGACCTGGTCAAAGATCGAGTTGACATGTTCATCGTATCATGCTTTGAAAGCATACATTTCTGGGATTTGGGAATAGTATGAATCGAAGAGTGATTTTTCTGTGAAGAACTGTTCAGAAAGCCTTAATTTGCTCTTTGAATCTTCCTACCGAAGCTCTGCCCTCGAAGCAGGAGTGGCAGTCGATGCAATCTTAGCCACTCTAATCCTACGCGTCAGCTTCCCGAACTCATTGTCAGGCATCATGGACTTGCAGGCCAGAAATCTCTACAGTAGAGAAAGATCGATCACTACGCAAGGGAAGGAGCGGCGACAACTCCTGACAAGGTGAGAGGGAAACTCAGCTTGATGATGTTTACTTTGCTGGTTCCTTGAAGGGAATTTCGTGAATGCTTTGCAGCTTGTTGGGTTCGAGGAATTCGTTATATCAGTCATGTTGAGTTCTGTTGAAGTTCTGTCCTGAATCTATCAGAACAATCAAGTTGCGATCGTTGTTGAGTTTACTGTCTGCTGTGGATGAGCCTTATTCTTGATGCCTTGGCTATCCAAATGGCAAACTGAGTCTTGGTCCACCTCCACAGATGTCAGGTGATTTGCGTGTGTTTGCAGCTTCAACTATAGATTAGAACGACGAGTAAAAGGTACAATGGTAACGGTTTGCTGTTGGAATGCTCAACCCTTAAAGGACGTCAGGCTCGCTCCGGAATGCTGTTAGAATGCTTAACCCTTTAAGGACGACAGGATCTTCCCGCTGGCTACATTCCGGAGCGACCACCTATGAACCTGTCGTCCTTAAAGGATTAATAGGCATTCTTTATAGACACTTTATTCATTCTTCTTCTTTGAGGAGTCTTAAAATCTAGTAATCCTGATCTGTTGGACCTCAAACTTTCGCTCAATACAAGGATGGTCTAAACCATATTACATCGAGGACATTGGAGTAAAATGTCAGTGTGCTAATAATACTAATCAACACACTAATATAAGACATGCTAATAATATATGTAGATGTCCTTAATCTCTTTACTCGAAATGAACCACGCGAACCATCACTTTGCAAGGTAAGGAGAAGATGTACTAAGGTTGGATAACCTATCACCACCATCAACCCCAGAATCGATAGCCTTATGTGGGCCAAAACCGCTAGCCGCCCACCCCATTTCCGAAATTTTAGGAAAGTCAGTTTATGATTGGGTGTCAGTTTATAATTGGTTCACAGCTCTCGGTTTTTAGTCTCTTGTGCTTTGACAAGTGGAAGTAGAGAGTTTTGTATGTCGAGGAATGGGTCACGGCTTACTATCCACTTTAGAAATTTGTAGCAATTTCAATATGAAGAAATAAATGGTCACGACAATTGCAATATTCATGAAATCCTATTTTGAATTCCCAAAAAAATTCTTACCACGTATACAAACGCTATATATAGGTCAGTAAGCTTAAGTTGGTGGTTACAGGTCATCCAACCTTACAGTTCTTTGAGAAACGCTTGTACAATCTCATTTTTTAACCGCTTTATCGCTTGCACTGATCGTACTGACAGAATGTCAGCATGCGTCTCTATCCAGCTCACACTAGCCGTTAAATCGATCAGTTTGTGAGCTGGATAGAGACGCATATATACCTGTTTGAGCTGCGAGCGAGATTTTTCCTCATCGCTTCATGGTCCCCTATCGAAAGGCAGGGCGAAACGGAATGCACTGGATATGGGGTCATGCTTTTTTTCCCAGTGAATGACTAATGCGGGCGGACATCGAGACGTGCCGGCTTCTTGGAGTGTCAGTCAACAACTCACTAGGTAAACGTGGTTTCTGTGATTTGTGGTTGTTTTCGGATTGCAACGGTTTGCTTCTTTGTGATTTTCATGACCTGTTTTGAAGGCGACCGATTTTGAGTACTCGGTTCTTTTAAATTTTGTATTCTTGATGTTCTTTCTGCAGATTTCTCCAACACTTCGGGTGGTAGCAAGTGATCGACACAGGCGTGAGGCGACGAGCGTCAAGACAACTCCTGATTTTCGGGTAATTTGAATCTGACATATGTTCGTTGGGTTCGGATGCCATTTTTAGGCTATTTTTTCAAACTGATCAGTGTTTGCTGGATTTCGAACCAAGAATATTGCATTGGTTCCCTTCTTTTGGGTTTGTTATTGCTGCTTGTTTTAGCTCTTGACCGTTGCTTCTAAGCGTGCAAAATACGAATCTACAGTTGCACAGTGAAATTTGAAATATTTGGATGGAAGGCCTTGGATGAATTTTTTGGATGAAGAGGGCTGGGTTGTGTGAGGTTGAGCACTTAATGTAATAGGTACCAGCGGTTGGTTGTTCGGGGAACAAGTACATTGGAAACGGGATTTCGTCATGGTTGATGAAAAATTAGGATTGATTTTAAATTAGGTCTTCCAAAACCAAGCAAGGTTATGTAGTACAGTTGCAGGGTAGGACCTACCAACCCATGGCAGTGGCAAAGGTGGTATTGTCCTGTGGTTTTATCCTAAGATCTTTCCTGTGTTTTTTTATCAAACTTAATTCTATTGTAGCTAAGATGAGCCATTGATCTTAAGCATGCATGGTCATTAAAGGTGGCATGTTGTGTATCGAGGTTGTCCTTTAGAAGTGTCCAATTTTAAAGTCAGAGAATACGCTTGCAGCCAAAGAAGTAATGGTCGTTGCACGATAATAACCAACCACTTTAGAAGTGTCCAATTTTAAAGTCAGAGAATACGCTTGCAGCCAAAGAAGTAATGGTCGTTGCACGATAATAACCAACCACATGCTTGTTAGGAAGTTGGTGGCTTACCTTTGTAAACTGAAATGAGGACAGCATGACTATTGAGTTTCTAATTAAACAGTACACCAACTTACTGACACTTTCATAGAGAAGTGGGTTGATGGCGACCAGATGACTTCTGATATGCCTCTGACCTGCCAAGCACAACATGTTACACTTGCGAAACTTGGAAACATTGGAAACGTGATTGCGTCGTAGTGGAAGAAAATTGAAGGGTTGATTATGCAGATTTTTGCGACTCATTTCAATGTTATCTTGTTGTGCTCCGGCACCAGGTCCGACTGTATTATATCTTAAGAGTCTCTATTGGAATTCGGTGTATACCTGGGATGTAAATGTCCCTCACCAGCTGCAAGCTGCTCTGAATAAATTTGATTCCTGGTTTTCCTTCCAGTAAAACCTTTTGTAACTCATTTAGATTTTGTTGTGAATCTCCAGGTCCAGCAATTACAGGAACTGTAGCAGATAGACACACAATTTCTGGGGTTGCGGTGTGTTTTACGCTGGAGACACCTCGGAAGTTCGGTCTTTCCCAGAATACGCAGATTGATAAATGGAAGCCGCCTCAGTCGCAGAGGAGATCAATGAAGTCACCTCAACATTAGATGGTCTCGATCTGGTGGAGAGCAGCTCGACGGCTACGGAAGCCGCCTCAACGTCAGAAGATCTCAAGCTGGAGGAGAGGTCGATCACAGAAGTTAGTCCTACTTCAGAGGATCTTCATACATCAGACGATCCCCATACATTAGTGGATGTCAATCAGGGGAGCTCGGCCACGGAAGTCACCTCAGCACTACGTACTAGTCTCATTCAGGGGGAGAGGAGCTCGGTCACGGACGTTATCTCAACATCAGATGGGTTCAATACCTCAACAGCAGATGACCAGGTGAGCTCGGTCACAGAAGTCACCTCGAAATTAGCTGATATCCATCTGGAGGCCACTTCCAAATCAGCTGCTCCCAATCCGGAGAAAAAGAGCTCGGTCACGCCTCCGGAGTTATGGAATGCTTTACCTGCAGAGGTTCAGGACTTGATTCTCGCGTTCTGCTCCTTCGGTGATCTTCTCCGACATCGCTCAGTCAGCAAGAGCTTCCGAAGCGTCATCCACCGGAAAAACTTCCAGCAAGCGCGTCTTCGTCTGTTCCGGAGGGAATTTCATCTGAGCCCTCTGGTGTTCTACGTTCAAGATGATGGTCTCTGGCACATTCTAGCCCTGGACTACAAGGCGAGAATCTGGAGGAAGTTGCCGCCGTTTCCAGCTCCCATTCCAGCGCCGGACATCGATTTATTCAAGGACTTCCTGGTTGCTTCACACGGCGGCCTGTTCGTGGTGAACGTGGGGAAGCCGGCTGAAGCGGAGAAGCTGTTCGTGTGCAACTTGCTGACCGGATCCACACACGATCTTCCTCCGCTGGGACACTCTCGTCACCCTGTTGTTCTCCACATGCGTGTAACATTGACTAAAATTGAAGATGTCATTACATCGTCCTACCTCGTGATTGCCGTGGGAAGCTCCGCGACTGGAACCGAGAGCCTCTCAAGGAAAACGGAGGTTTATGACTCCGTGAAGGGGAAGTGGGCCGAAGCAGGTGACGTCCCTGGAAGCGACTTCTCCCTGAACGACCACCAAACTGGAGTGTACTCCGAGCGTCAGAATCTGCTGCTCTGCGTGGGCTTCATGGAGACTGGCAACAAGGGTATCCTTGCATTTGATGTTGGGAAGCTTGAGTGGCGTGCAGACTGGAATTGTCCTCTGTTTGCAGCTGAGGGGACAGTTCACTTTGCCATTGCTCAGCTTGTGAAGTGTAGCGGGGTCATTTACCTGTTCTCGGAGCAGGAGGCAGGGAGAAATGTCACACACTGCATTGACAGGCTGGACTTGGTGAGTGGGAACCTGGGGTTTGTGTGGACCAGGGTGGTGACGCGCCAGAGGCAAGGCTACCGAGCGCTCTTGGTGTACCCGGAGTATACGTGCTTGCCTGTGGGCGAACACAAGCTGTGCATTTTCAACACCATTGAACGGACTGGAGTGGTTTACGACATGTCGGAGGAAACTGTGGACCCGGAGAGATTTGACGAGCTACCTGCGTGTACTCCGATGGATGATGGCGTAGTGTTCCACAGCTTGAACCCTGTGGCGTATGCGTTTGAACCAAGCTTCGGCGTCTCCGTGACTTGAAGCTCGTTCGGAGATGCCAAGACAGAGGGTGCAAGTTTTATGGACGTGCAAGTTTTCCACTGTTTTTGACGTCGTCAGCAAAGCTTGATCACATCTTGATGCATCCTCGCCACCCTTGATCAGGTTTGTGTGCGAGGTTTTTAGAAGTCTGCATCTGGTAAACATGATATACATACCTATCACATGAAGTCCGGGGTTCTAGAAAATTAAAAAACTAGAAAATAAAAAATTTCAAAAAAAATATTCCTAACAACAGGCTTTGTAGTCCTATCCAGTAGCACATTCTGTCGTGTTAGTTTTTGAAGCTATTCTGTCGTTAGTTTTTGAAGCTATTCTGTCGTTAGTTTTTGAAGCTATTCTGTCGTTAGTTTTTGAAGCTTTTCTGTCGTTAGTTTTTGAAGCTTTTCTGTCGTTAGTTTTTGAAGCTATTCTGTCGTTAGTTTTTGAAGCTATTCTGTCGTTAGTTTTTGAAGCTTTTCTGCCGTTAGTTTTTGAATCTTTTCTGTCGTTAGTTTTTGAAGCTATTCTGTCGTTAGTTTTTGAAGCTATTCTGTCGTTAGTTTTTGAAGCTATTCTGTCGTTAGTTTTTGAAGCTTTTCTGTCGTTAGTTTTTGAAGCTATTCTGTCGTGTTAGTTTTTGAAGCTATTCTGTCGGCACTGCGATTCGTCTATTACTTCGGTGACATGGAACTATCTTGTAAGCTGACTACAATTCTCATATTACACGAAGAAGTGCCGCCTACCTTTTCTCAGCGCCCTCACCTACCGACATGTATTATATATATATATGCGAGAACTTCAGTCTTCATTTGGAAGATTATGAAAGGAATAGCATGTGGAATGTAGACCCAAGCAGTTGCAGTTGTTTTTTTTTTCATTTGGAAAAAATTAAACATAAAAATGACATAAAAAGAAAGTATCGTTGTGAAGTGAAAAATACTGTTGAAAAAGAACTCCGGTTGAGGACCGTTGGAGATGCGGGGTATCGATCCCCGTACCTCTCGCATGCTAAGCGAGCGCTCTACCATCTGAGCTACATCCCCTATAACCGTGAATCTCGACCCGGTACCCGTGCCTTATGACATGAAGAATATCTCAAGATGGTTAATGAATAAACAAAATAAATGTAGACTATACCTTTGCTTATGTCTGATCCTTATTATGATACTTTCATAATATCGAATATATTTGTTTTTTAAATGTCTTATTAGATTCAAAAATGATTTTCAAATATTTTCTATATCGTACGCATCGGTTGGGTTCAAACACTCTTTGCCAAATTAATTGTTTTTTAAATCCATAGTGTTTGGGACAGAATAGGTATCACCAGAATATTTCCTAGGTATTACACCTGTATGACCTTGATATTTCATGGGTATCACCTTAGACAAATCTCTTGTATTTTCCAATTTTTTTTGGAGAGATCATTTTGAATTTATTATGTACAAACCCGACCAATGCATAGGGTGGATGAAAACAAACAATTTTCTGCATAATTAAAGCAAATCACTTCATGAAGTTCGATGGTTGTATGAGGCAATTTTAGCAAGAGATGTTATTAAGTGAAGATTGAACATTGATACAATTATCAGATTAAAAAGCAGCACCCAACGACAACAAACATGTCCTGGACATGATTGATGACAATGCTATCAATACAATTCATTGACAAATACAAATGGATCTTACACTAACACGATATATTCAAATATAGTTTACCTTGTTGTAGTATAGGTTATTCATTATTTACTTTCAAATTAAAAAAACTAATAACTAGAGCATACACTTGTAAGAAAATTTCAAGGTGAGGATGTTGGACTTGGATTTGTTGTTGGCTCAGGAAGTAGAGTCTTTGTTTGGATTTAATGTTCATTTAATGTACATTTATATACTTAATATATTTAATGAATATTTAATGTGTATTTCTATATTTAATGTATATGTATATATTTAATGTATATTTATTGGGTATTTGTTGGGTATTTGTTGGGTATTTATTGGGTATTTATTGGGTATTTATTGTGTATTTAGTGTGTATTTATGTTTTTTTTCTTTTCCAATATTCCATTCTTTTCTCACTTTCCTTCTAAGCCAAAGTTCTCATTTTTCCAATCTTGTACTTGCAGTTTCAATCTTGTACTTCACAATTTGTGTATGGGTTTGCATTTAGTGTCCACTACACTAAATGTCATCTTTAGTGTAGTGTATATTTTTAAGTCTTCCGTAGTTTCAAGGAGGCACTTTCTCTTTTAATATATTGTAATGCTATTAGTTCACTCTAGATGGATATCAAATCAATAGAAGAGCTTGGTGGTTTCATACTTCGATTTAGTCAATTAACAGAGCTTAATCCTAAAATTCTAGCAATGTCTTTCAAAAGGTTTTGAGTGCATATTTAGCCACCTTTCTCTCTTTGTACATCATTGTAGGGTAATTGATAAATTTTTAGAGTTATTTTAAAAGAGGGTGTATCTTCTTGAATCTTTGTGTAACTTTATCAATATCTGTAAAGTCATATGTACTCCTTAACCCTTAGACCTTGTTAGGTGCCAATGGTGGCCACAATGTTCTACATATAGGATGTTGTACTTCAACATGATAAGGTTCAGATATTGAAATGATTTCCTAATGAAAGATGTTAGTTGAAGAATCTTCAATCCAAGATATATTTGATCTTCAAAAAGCCTTACTAATCTTAAATATATTTTATGTATTTTACAAAGTAAAATACATGCTTGAATATACAGTTTCCAATTGATGTTTATGAGTTAAGTACTCAATAAACACATTTTGCAGAGATGTATAAAATCAAGATGTCAACATAATGTACAATGATGTTTAGTACATCAAAGTGCTTTGATAATTGCAAATCTTTTTCAATTTGATTTTCTAATGACTCAAATTTTTGGACAAATTTTACGTCAGCGGGGATTGTCCTTGCCTTGTCGGAGAGGACCCGCATCTACACTTGTAATGGAATATATATATATATATATAATTGTGTTACATTATTTTCTTATCATATTTAATTATTTAAAATTCCCCTAAAATTTTAATTTGGCTCAACCTGTCAAAGTTCAAACAGGCTATATATCTTCAAATTTATAGACTCATGGCAAAAAATTTAACACACTACACCTCCGCCACCTATCAAATCACTAAAGCACAATTCACAAGATTCCCAACCTTCAATTCTAAGAAAGCTTACCATTTAACCCTAGGTGATAATATACTTCAATATGTATAAATTGTGTAGACCCTAAGAAATAATTAATCCTTTACATCACTAATTGCCCAAAAGCCTAGAAAAAGACTTAACCTATACCTTTGTGATGTTCACAATTAATTTAACACACTACACCTCCGCCACCTATCAAATCACTAAAGCACAATTCACAAGATTCCCAACCTTCAATTCTAAGAAAGCTTACCATGTAACCCTAGGTGATAATATACTTCAATATGTATAAATTGTGTAGACCCTAAGAAATAATTAATCCTTTACATCACTAATTGCCCAAAAGCCTAGAAAAAGACTTAACCTATACCTTTGTGATGTTCACAATTAACTTCCCAAAAGACCAAGAAACATAATACTATTTAAGAATGATGTCAGAGGAAAAAATGGACATGATGGCTTCAATGGTGGGCATTAGCCCGATATTCGGCCACTAATCTAGCAAACAATGAACTACTATCTTCCAATAGCTTCTGGGGTTGGTCAAACTCAACCATCTTACCTGCAAATATACAAGGAAAGAAAATCAACACCCAAAAAATAGTACTTGAATAATTCTTTATCTATGTAAAACTTCATAAATCAAATAATGAGATTGCTCTTAACTCCTGAATGCCTAAGTTCAAATAAGAAACTTTAAATTCAAAACATTCATGTACAAATATAAACTTTTCTTCAATCCAAATTAACATGTCATATGGTAACTTTTCATCTTTTCATTTGCACTATATAATTTTTCTTCTTTTAAAAAGCTTCTGGTGATTTATTCAACTCATAAATGCCTTGGAAATTAAAATAGATATGGCACTTCACACTTCTATTGATTAGAATCAAAGCTTCTTATGTTTACCCAAATTATCCCATGTTATAGGGCAAAGTTTCTTCTTTCAAGTGGTATATAATTAAATCCCTTCACAAACATTTCTCGTGGTTCATTTGAAATTTCTTGTTATGAACTTAAGGTTTTATAAGCCTATGGATATTTTTGTCCCCAAATCCTTGTGATTAATATAAAGGTTCTTCGAGATAAGGTTCTTGAGATAAATTAAAGGATAAGAGGAAGAAGGAATCTAACCGTCGTGGAGAGCTAGAACCATGCTACTATCAATAACAGTAGGGATGCGATGAGCCACTGTCACAACAGTGCAATCCAAAAATTCTTGGCGCAAAATGCGCTGAAGAATGGCATCTGTATTGTTGTCAATGCTAGCAGTTGCTTCATCCAACACCAAGACACGGCTCTCCTTCAGTAAAACTCGTCCTAAACAAAAGAGTTGACGTTGTCCGACACTCCAATTCTCACCATCATCCGCCACTGCTCCAAAAAAACCATCAAATTATATTTAGTTGTGAGAGTACATGTCTCCAAACATGTGGTGAAAGCCTACACCACTCTTGTCTCTAAAATACAAAGGAACCATGTACAACAATGGTCATGTTAAAAAATAAATACCATAGAACCACTATAGCAAGGTCGTCACTCTTCAAACAAATCTTTTATTTTTGAAAAGATTGTACATTTTCCATAAAAAACTGATTTTGAAAATTTCCATTTCTGTTGTTAAAACAATATTGTAAAATAATCTCAAATCGCTTAGCAAAAAGAATGAAACAACAAAATATCATCAAACTGATTTGTTTTCTCTCAATAATTTCCTTGTCTTCGAATTATTTGTGGACGAACCTACTGTGATGCTACATAATCAAACCAAGATCTCCTCATTAAAAAAATGGTGAAAATCAATCATGATACCTGGTGCATCTAGCCGTTTAGACTTTGCTCGCATGATGTCACCAAGTTGGCATTTGTCAAGGGCCTGAAGCAACATGCAACATGATTAAAACATGATGGTCATGACTAATAAATATTTGAACATTGCAAAATTGACCAAGAGATGAAAACATGTACCTCCCACACTTCAACATCTGAGTGTTCGTCAAGGGGGTCTATGTTGAACCTGACAGTGCCTCTGAACAAAGTAGGCTCCTGTGGGATGATTCCAAGGCGTGTCCGTAGATCGTGGAGGCCAATATTTGAAATGTCTATGCCATCAATTGTAATCCTTCCGCCCGCGAGCTCAACAAGTCGAAAGAGGGCACTTATCAAAGTAGTTTTGCCACTCCCCGTGCGGCCTACAACTCCCACCCTTTGACCACCCTCAAATGTACATGTAATGCCACGCAATACCAAAGGAGAGTTTGGACGATATCGTACCTAAACAATAAAATGGGAGAGTCAAATGGTTAGAATGTAGTATTAGAAGCCTCCCCATTTTACCCAAAGAAATGTGAAGTCGATAAGGCACAAGAAATCCATTATTTTTGGATTGGGTGACAACTCCTATGACCCCCATTGGTTTGGTTTAGCAAATTGAGTGAGGATCCCAACACTACAACTGTCCCTAGTAAAAAGTTTAAAAAAGGATTGTTTCCAAAAAAAATCTTCAAAATGTCCAACAATTCATAAGAGGCATGTATCTAAGTATCTTTGGAAAAACCCTATGTTTTAATCCTATGAAAATAAAATAATGACATTAGTGAAAAAATTCACCTGTAAATTTTCAAGCTCCACCTTCCCAACATTAGGCCAATTTGAAGAAGGCCTCTTGTCATCATTTATAATTGGAGCCTCACTGGGAAGGTTCAGGTACTGTTTAATCCGTTCCACTGAGATGATAATATTGGAGAGATTGCACTGATGTTGAACACTGAAAACAATTGAATAATTCAAGGACAAGCCATAACTCAAGGCAAGGCCAACAAAACCTACATCCCACATCCCAACTCATTGTTATCACATCTTCCCATAATTGGTCCCTTATTTTCCTCCACCAACACCTCCAAAGATGTAAAGAAAATATAATTACCACTACCAAAGGATGTTGATAGGAGGCTCATTATAGAATAATTCAAAAAAAGAAAAAACAAAGTTTTTCTTAGAGAATTTCAAAGATGAAAAAAATGGAATAGAACATATTGTTTCAATGATATTTTGTTATTTCTAAGACACATAATGTCACTTTAATGACTCTCTTTTTTGTTAAAAATAATATCCGGAAATCAAATTTTGATTGGCTAAACCCTATTGTCTTCCAAAATAAATAAACATTTGTTGGATGAGTGAAGATCCTGCTATCAACATCTAGGTTCAAGGTTTAGGATAACAAGGCACTTCTAAAGATTTAGAGTTTAGTTTTAGATTTAGGGTTTAGGATAACAAGGCGGTTCTAAAGATTTCGGGTTTAGTTTTAGAAATAGGGTTTAGGATTACCAACCTGAGTTTAGGTTTATGATTCATGTTAAAAGTAATACCCAAAAACAAATATTGACTGACTAACTCTATTTTTCAAAATAAAGAAACATTTGTTAGATGAGTGAAGATCCTACTACCAATAACATTAGAGGTTAACAGTTTAGGATTACAAGGCGATTGAAAAGGTTTAGGGTTTAGTTTTAGGTTAACGATTTACGGTTACCAACCTGGGTTGATGTGGCCCGTGGGCAACAACACGATGACGAGCGCAGAGGTTGCAAAAACAATGGCGGAGAAGAACTCCAGACGCAGAATAAGCCACTGAATGGCGACGAAGCTGTGGAAGAAGGGGCTGGCATTGGTATCGATGAGGCGCAGATTCTCGTCCGCGAACTCGCCCTCCTTCTTGAACGCACGGATGGTTGACCCTCCTGCGATGGCCTCCACCAAGTGATTCACAATCAGCGCCTTCGTTGTCCCGTTGATCCGCATCAACTGCCTCGCGGACGCCAAGTAATAGAGCTATTACAATCCCAGATCACAACAACTGTGAGGAAGTCCATATCCAGAAAAGGTTAGACGTCAGACCGCGTCGTCAAAACAACCTCCAAATATTTGGGATACCTCACAAACCAACACAATCCATTTCTTAAATGTGTTGGAGCACTTAAGATGAACCCCTCCACAACCGACAAGTTAAGCAGTGTGCATATCTGGAGATGGATACGTGCAAATATGAAAAAATAATAACAGTACGTCTAATTTTTCCAGTTGTAGCCAAAAGATTTACAATTTCAACCCAAGTGGTTTCATATGTTTATGATGAAATGTGAATTAGTTATGAATTTTCAAAATGTGGTGCCATGTTTAGCAAGTAGCCACCACTAGGTGCCCCCCAAAAGCGTTGACCACAAGTAAGGGGACGTGACTAACAACAAACTTCCATTTCATAGGTGTTGGTTGGTTATCAGGGAGGTTACCTTTATAATATTGTTATGTACACTTACGAAATGGGAACTATTAAGCATCGTTATTGCAACAACCTAACTCCAGTTTCAATTAGGAAAAGAGGTATTTGATAAGCGAGTCTAGGGGAAACTTGATAGATATTCACCTGTAATTTCCAGGCGGCAAATGAAAAGGGGACAACGATGAACAAGATTTGCCAAGTTATGGAGGCGTTGACAGCGAAGTTGGTGAGCGTATTCATGGAGACCGCCGCAACAAACCCGAATGCAAACGCCACATCCACGTCCAGAATGCTGAAATCCGATGAAACCTGCATGACCCAGATCTCACCATCAGAGGAATCCACAATTCAGATGGTTGTCCCCATTTTAGAGGAATCACTACTCCATCCATTAAAATTTACCAAGATGAACTTTTTGGAAGGGTAGCCGTAAGACTTTCTTCTTAAACTTATAATATTAGATGACGTGTTAAATTTTTTGTGAGATGTCACCATACAGATTGAAAGATAATTGTAGTCAAAGTGTTTAACCTTCTAGGGGCTAACCTTTTAAGGACAAGGCCTGGAGCGACCATGGGCGGAATGCACCCAGTGCCTACGTGACAGGCAACATAACCTACGACCCTCGTAAATTCCGCCCACGGTCACTCCAGGCCTTTGTCTTTGAAGGGTTAAACACAGAGATCATCTTTTAGACATGCATACAGTACCCGGCTCAGGATGCGGCCGGTCGGCGTCGAGTCGAAGAACGCCATGGGCGCGCGGAACAAGGCACCCATCATGTCCGTGAAGAAGGACCGCGACGCCGCGACGCCCATCGTGGAGACGAAGGCCGAGCGGAGGAAGACGAAGGTGCACGTGGTGAGCGCGATGGCGGCGTACACCAGCAGCAGCCGGGACGTCCGCATGCCCGGATCGTCCACCTCCGAGGCCATCCACCAGTTGGACGCGACCTGCCCCACCAAGAACACGAGCTGCGACGCGATCGCGCCGGACAGCAGCAGGAACCCGTTGGCTTGCGTGAGGTAGGCCACGTACGCCTTCCACTCCGTGCTGCCGGTCGCGTCGACCTCGCGTTCCGTAAGCTGGGACGCGGTCGACTTCTGCAGCTGCAGCGCGTCCTCCTCGCGCCGGGAGCGGCTGCGGCTGGGCATGCGCTGTAGCTCGCTGGGCGGTTGTTGACTCACCTGAGTGCCAGGAGAGTTAAATCCTGGCTCGAAGCTGACGCCCATCGCTTCTTCGTGCGCGGTCACGAGCTCCTCGAACGCCTTGCCGCTGCTTCTCAGCTCGCTGTAGGGACCCGCTTGCCATATCTCGCCCTCTCGCAGCAACTGGTGAGAAAGCAGAATGGTAAAATTAATTGATAAATTCATAGGGAATCAGATTCTTAGCGGCTGCCATGGATCAGAACTAAAATGAAATATGAAAGAAGTTTTGTACCAGGATAGAATCCACAGCTGGGAGAAACTCCACTTGATGTGTGACCAACACCACAGTCTTCCCCTCTAACGCTTCCATGATGCAACCCTGAAATGACCAACCTTTCCGTCACTGATTCTGATGAATGGCTATCTAATTTGATAAGTTGGCAATTTCATGCAACACTTTCTAAACAAATCGGCAATGAGATAGTAATGTGAAAACCGCCAATCAGTAACAGATACAGCCTTAAAATCTCTGATTGGACTCACTAGAGACGTACATTGAATAGGCTGGCAGCAGTGTGGGCATCCACAGCGCTCAAGGGGTCGTCCAAGAGATAAACATCCGCATCCTGGTACACGGCCCGGGCCAACTGCATGCGCTGCTTCTGCCCGCCGCTCATGTTTATCCCGCGCTCCCCGATCTCCGCGAGGTCGCCGTGAGGGAAGCTGTCGATGTCCTTGTCCAACGCACACGCGCGCAGCGTCCTCCAGTACCGCTCCTTGTCCATAACCTTCCCGAACAGAATGTTGTCCCGGAACGTGCCGCTGCGGATCCACGCGGACTGGGCAACGTACGCCACAGTGCCGTTGACACAAACCTGCACAAACCATGTCAATCAGAAATCTAGAACACATGGAAATAGTGAGCATGTATTATCTAGAAGTGGCAGGGAGTTTGGTTGTGCATTAATCATGGTCCTCATGTGATAATCAATGTTTTAAGCAATTTGGATGATCCTCAAAGAATAGAATTTGTCTCACGTTTATGACAAACTCCTGATTTTTGCTGCCTCACTCTTAATCTGGATTCCAGTCTCTACTGTAACTTACCGAGCCTGAGAGTTTGGGCATCTCGCCGAGGATAGCTTGAATGAATGAGGATTTTCCGCATCCCACCGCGCCGCAGACCGCCACACGCTCACCACGCTTGATTCTCACACTCAGATTCTTCAACGTGGGCGGAACTCCGGAGTGCGGATCCCAGCTGAGAGTGGCATCCTCGAGCTCCACCGCATACTCTGATGTCTTCAACAAGTCATCGCTTCTCACCACAGCGTCCGGCTCCAACTCATCCTCTTGCAGGAACTTAGCGATCCGAGCTAACGAGTTCCGCACCTGAAATCACATCCGAACGTATGAAACAAACTAGCAATGCTCCAACATTGGCCGCTGCATTTCACAACTTTGGCATATAGAAAATTTGTGGAATCTGTAGACCATATTACCTGAATGATGGTGGCGACCAGGTCCGGGATGAGCCGGATGGGATCCTGAATGATCCTCAAAGTAGCAAGCGCGGTGAACACACTGCTAGCCGTGAGCGGCGTGCCCAAAGCCAGGCACATCGCAAATGTGGCAGTTGACACAAACACTGGCGACATCCAGAACACCGAAGTGTTGTACGCTCTTCGGAACAGAACCTTGGAGAGCCACTTCATCTCCACTTCTCGTAGCCTCAGAATCTGCTCCTTAAACCTCTCCTCCCAGGCCTGAAACAAAACGATGACTGATAAGAAAAGATGAGAGAAAATATAACACCTTACCGTGTTCAAATCCAACCTGAAGTTTTAGGATCTTCATGTTGCGGAGAGCTTCGGTAGTGGCGCGAAGGCAGGCGTCGCGAGATTTCATGAGCTCAGTTTGGTACTTGTTCTGGGACCGAGCGAGGGGCGTGTTGATGGCCATGGAGATGACGATGACCGCGAGGCTGGCGAGCGTCGCCCATCCCACGGCGTAGGTGAGAATCATGAGCGCGATGCAGAGCTGCAGGGCGGTGGTCCAGGTGAAGTGCAGCCAGTACAGAAACTCCCCGATGCGGTACGCATCCACGGCCATGTAGTTCACCACCTCGCCCGCCGCATGCCTCTGTCTCCCTGTCAACGAAGAGGATCATGCGTCGTAGTCTAACAACAGTCGAAGATCCAACAGCTTGTTCGTCACCTTGGCTATACTCGTTATCGATCGGCGATTCTCACATTGCCAACTGTGATATACCTCTCCCAACATGTAATTTATTTCTCTGATCATGTGATAAATCTAACGCCACTTCTTAACTCATGTGATAAATCTAGCACCTCAACTCTTGTCATAGATCTGAAACCTCTCTACTGGTGTGATGCCACATCTCTACCCAAGCCAGTTACCTGCGTTGGAGAGGCGGAGATCTTTCTGGTAGATGAACGCCATGAGAGCGGAGCGGACTTGCAACCCGACGCGCCGGCTGCCGAAATACCACTGGCGCTGCGAGACAGACTCCAGGAACTTGGCGAGGAACAGGGCGCCCACGAGCACAACGCCCTCGTACCGGAACAACCGCTTCCCACCGGTGTAATCTATGAACGATTTGAGTACAACAGGTCCCAAGGACACTGTGACGCTCTTCATCAGCGCAAACAGGCCATTATACGCCATGGGCCTCCAGTAACACGCCACCAGCGCCCAGAACACCGAGAACGAGCCAGGCTCCTGATCCCCCAAAGCCCGCGCAAAGCGCTCGTAGTTTTCCTCTGCGGCGTCCTCTCTTCCTAGCCGCGGAATATCGCGCTGCTCCAGCGGTTTCCTGTAGCCGGTGGACAGTAGCGGGTTCAGCCACCAGAAGCTCAGCCGGCTGAGAATTCCAGCTGCAGCATGCGGAGAGAGATTTGCAGTAACTTCTCTATCGAGAAGCGGCTCCTCAAGTTCACTTCTCGGCTTCGTAGAGTCCACATTTCTCTGTCGTATGCACACGACGAGGAGAGTGTACACAGGCCATGATGCGAGACTGAGAAGCGGAGTAGGTGAATCAACCTTGTGGCGGAGGATGGCTACTGCGGCGCAGAAGCTCCCGAGGAGGAATGATCCGAACCACCACACGCGCACGAGGTGTGCGAATTGAGGCGCTTTGTATACCTTGACGGTGAAGGCGAGGCAGAACCCGGCTATGGCGTGCACCAGACAGAAGATGCATTGCGGGAGCCGGAGGGGGCTCTCGTTCACCAGCAGCCAGGTGGCCGCGCCGAAGCTGAACAGGCTGAGTGCGGATGCGGACAGGAAACACGCCCGTTCTAAGATGGAGGAGATGATGGCGGTGTGCGGTCGATGGAAGAACGCGAGAAATGCTAGTGCTGTGATGAAAATTGAGTGGAATCCTGACACTAGGACGCTCTGGACGCAATCGTTGTCTATCCACGCTATGATCGAATCCTGTGTGTCTGTCACGCTACATGCTCCATTTCCCCAGAAATCTGCACATGAAAGGCACGGGAGAAATCATATCCACCACTTCAATCGTGCACAACCTGAAGATTCTGTCGATTTGCTTGAACCGAGAACACATGGGCTCACCTGAAAATAGAGCCATCGCCATTTCCTCGGAATTGTGAGACAACCTACAACACTTACAGAATCAGATTTGAGTTCAACTGGAAGGTTAGATGTGAAAGCGGTGAATGTATAAGCTACGTGAACTTGCAGCTCCTCACAACCGAAATGAAACGTTGAGCAAGATGCAAGTTTCAGCATTACGACTTAAAAGCACATCATCCTTGGCGTCGAGAGTATTAGCAGAACCACTGGGCGTTACAGATTCTACACACAGATTGAGGTATGAGTTCGGAATTCAGAGCCTGTGCAAGTACCTGTGCGCATCCCCTAGAATCCTCTCCTTTCCAGAAACTCAATCGAGCTCATCCTCAACACCCTCACACATTCTGTATTCAGCACCCACTCGCAGCCTGCAAAATTGCAACCCCTGCATCAACTTCAAAAGACAACTGAGATCAAATTCCACTGCTCCCAGAAGGAGAATCGCCACAAAACTAGCTTCCATACAGCCAGCTTCTCCCGGGAACTCCAACAAAAATTCCACCTTCAACCTAAACAACAACGACGCAAACTTGCTCCCAAAGAAACACGTCAGCTGCCACTGCAGGCATCAAAGTTGCCGTATAGTATCCGAACTTCCGCAAGATGAAAGATGCGCCTCTGGCACCGAACTCATCCAGCCCATATCTTTCGAAGCGGCAAGGTCCCTACAGGAAACAGAGAGAAAGTGGAGCCTAGTAAACATAATATATACCATCCGTGGCGCCGCGAGAAATGGAGAGCAGAAACTCTGATCCGCCTCCGACAGGAACAATAATCCCTCTTTTTAGACAAAAATAAGAACCTCGTCATATTCTCCCGGAATGGCATCGGTACTGTAGTGAAGTTGCCAAGTCTGATGGATGAGATTGCTCCAGAAAAAACAGAACTTGTTAAATGATGTCAATTAGTACAGTACTGCAGTTGTGCAGATTCCAGGTCAGATGATTCTTCGCCGTTCTTCGCCAGTGAGAGTTTGTGTTTCCTGTCTTTTCTTGCCCAGTGAATATAGCTCTTACGGTATTTTTTCCCTGTGAAATGATCGTTGCTTCGTCAACGCAATGAGCTTCGCATGTCGACTGCGTTTATCGGCATTTCAATAAATAAAGGACGATGCATTCTGTGCTTGTGTGAAGATGCAAAGCGGCGAAGTCCTTGCGCTCACCGCTTTTAGGAAGACACCCCTCTTTTTATTTGAAATATTATTGTTTGTTCACTCTTGATAGCAATAAGATATGGAAGAGTTTATTCGTGGGTTCCTAGTAAATATTTGATGTTCGTGAAACTTAAGATTCGTTTTTGGTTACCGGTCCATTGATCAAGTCACACGACATAACAAAAATGACAGAACTAAGCTACCACTACTGTACTGTTCCTCTCTGTACCAAGTACCTCATAAAACAGAACACCATTGGAAGAGACTGAAGAGAGGTCCTGGACCAAGCACGTAAGGTAAGCCCCCCATAACCAACAGAACCCATAGCCAACGCTGATTGGCAATATGCATCTTTGTAAGTTTCACATATTTCATTAGTTTGCAAAATCTTTGTGGTAGTAATTACTTGATATCCAATTCCTTAAATAAATTGACAAGAATCTCTACTAAATGCTTTAGCAACTTTTAATTTCAAAACCTCAAGTTCAATGTCATTGACAATAACTAGCATTGTGCCATCATCATATGTACTAGCACTTGCAATATCGTAACACTTGCAAAATCCACAAGAAATTGGAAAATTTTCTAGACACTCATTACACTCTGAGGTTTCAATTCCCTCCAACTTGCACCTGCAAGACACCAAAAGCCAATCCACATATCACCGAGCAACAGAAAAGTCACCCGAAATAATAATCTGTCTGACACAAGCACACACTTTAGAATTTCTCGAAGGAAAACTAGACGTACAATCGTCCTCATGTTTTTTACAGCTTTATTCTGGCAAAAGGCTAAGTTCCCATTCTGGAAAGAACTTGGTCAGAGAAAAGTGTACACAATCAACCCAATCAGAAATGTTCACTAGAACATAAACTTAATTGAGATACCTACCTATTTGAGAAACTTATGAACACGTCAAAACAACTTCTATGGTTTAACTCAACCTTTAAACCATGTAATCTGCACTGGAGAGAAGACTCCCGTTTGCAGCAGTGTTTATTGACCACGAAGCAACGGCCTCCGTCTCATCGGTTGATATGAAAGCTTCGGCAATCTCTTTGATCATCAGCTCTCCACAAAATGGACACTCTCCAGCCACGGCGTCGTCGATTTGCGCCCGGACCTGTTCAAATCCAGTAAAGTTTCAATAAAATCTCCCTCTTTTAACTTGTTATATTACTCTTTTGTCGCTAGTTCAGATTCTAGATCTTGTCTCTCATCTAGAAATCTTATTAAGTTTGGTGGTCTCTAGACTCAAGCTGGAAGTAGTTTTAGCCGTCTTTTAGAATAAGCAAGGAGAGATCAAGTTGTCTCACGAATTTAGGGCTGATATTTAGAGCTATTTAGGGCTGATTTTTATTATTTCAAATGGGAAAAGGTTAAAATTCATGGTGTCTTTACAAATAACTTGAGTGGGTCCATGGAAATACCTTGTCCATGGGAGACATGTAACCATTTGCAGTGTCCGTCTCTTCATCATGTCCTCGGTAAGCAGACTTTGCAGAGCGTGCATCGGCCTCCTTGAAGGCCAAGGACGTGATCTGCCTGAGTAATCCTCGTAGGCGCACCTCCTAAAATTCCCAAAGATACAGTAAAATTAACACGATAAAGACAGTAGAATTATTTGTAAAGTCACCCAAAGTTTCAATAAAATACCTTCTCTTTTTTCATTAAAATCACCTCTCACTAGTTCCAAGACGAGAGAGGCGATGTGAACTCTTTTCTATTTTCTCAAAGACGGTTAAGACCTACTTGACTTGAGTTTAGAGACCACCAAGCTCTTCCATTAACTGAGACCGGCAAGCTCTTCTATAGATGTGATACCTATTTACAGTAAGGAAAGAGATAGTCTAAAGAAGGTGAAGTTTGGGTGACTTAACGAATGACTGCAAGCCAATTAACAAATATAACCTCAAAAACAAGAGAATAATAATACTAGTTAGAAAGGTACCTCGTTTGTGTCTGAATGTTGGAGTACATAGTCAGTAAGACACTGGGCGTGGAAGGCATGCTCGCAAGGAAACACATAAAATGGAGCCACAATGGGTGTGTAACTTCGAGCTGCTCCTGCTCCTCCTTTGGCGCCTTTTGACGCCAATATTGGCTGTCCACAAACCTGCACACAAAAAAGTAGGACTCTCAAGAGGTTCATAAAATTTCCAACATGAAGATAATGAAGAATTAATGAAAATTGCAATAGAATTATTTGTAAAGTCACTCAATGTTCCAATAAGATAACCCCTTCTTTTGTTCTATAATACTACTTTCTCCTCACTCTAAAACATTACTAGATCAATAGAAGAGCTTGGTGCTCTCTAAACTCAAGCCAAAGTAGTTTTAGCTATCTTTGAGGATGAAGAAAAAGTCTGCATAACATATCATACACATATTCTCTTCTTTTGACTGATTTTAGATTAACTGAGAACTATTTAGAGGTGACTTTAACTATTTAAAATGAAAAAAAGAGGGGTGGCTTTACAAATCACTCTCCTGTATTGGTTACAAACCTTGCATGTTTCATCGCGCTTCACAACAGCGTAGCGCTGTGAGAGTGCAGTGATATCACTTCTGATGTTCTCAGCTCCGTGAGTGGCATCATTCATGTCCCGTTTCAGCTCCTCAATTTGACGGTTGTAATCCTCCAACGAATCACAAATCGCTTCCTGAGTCCATAGAAAATACACATGTTGACAGGATATTTCAACCAAGTCCCCCATAACTTTCAAGGAGTTTTAATCCAGTTTCAGGAGTTAATACAGCTCATAATTCACCTTGAAGTCGTCAATGAGTGAGAAGTCCGGGAAAAAGGGTAAGATGTCTTCGATCTTCAACAATCCATCTGTCTCTTTCAGGAATGCGATGGCTTTCCGGATGTTCTCGCCCTTTGTAGCTTTTCCTTGCTGAATGACATGCCTGGCTACCATGAGCCAAAGCTTCTTCCTCAGTTCCTCATTATCCTCCACTTTGTCAGCCTCCACTTTTGCCATCTCCGGATCCACCTGAACATAATATCCTTTAGAATCAAAATGAAAAAAAATGAAAAATGGACGAGATAAATTGTCAAAAACCATAAAGTGCACAAAAACGACCATTACCATAGCTCACTAGGCCAACTTATATACTAATTGAAAGAAGAACAATTACCCTATGGCATGGATACACAGAGAAAGTTTCTATGTCTATCTAAACAGGTTTGTCTTTAGGGGATAAAACACACATTCAGAAGGTAGGAATAGCGAAAGAAAGAGTTGAGCAACCAAAACTCAACATAATTTTCAGATCTTAACCTCTAAGACAACACATGAAGAGTACGAGATACCTAGAGAGGTGTGAGGATATTGACATACTTGTAATGCTAGTGCCACAGCTTCTTCATGCATGCCCATCATGCCATAAATGTGCACACAGGCGCGCATCTGCTTCTGTTCCAAACACAAGCGCAATGCATACTTGGGATCATAGAAATATTCCGGGCCTTCCATGCGCCCCTTGCCATACTTTGTCTCCAAGAATTTAAGCAATGCAGCATCATCTGCCTGCGCACATCCAACAAAACCATCTCAAATATCTGTGGCTAAACATATCCTAGGAATAGAGTTGTTGGAATGTCACCCTAAGTATTAATGAGACACCCCCTCTTTAAGACTACTCTTTCCCTCACTCTAATTGCACATCTCACTTCAGAATTCTTAATAATGTGCAGAAAATTAATCACCTGCTTTGCATACAAAGACAGCAGCAAGTTGTGCACGGCGCTGTCCTGGTTCTGTTGACGACCAATGCAATATTCCAAGTAACGAATTGCTGCATTGGGCTCATCTCTGCATTGAATTCATGTTTAAAAACCGACGAAGACAAACATTCATTTTGTAGGAGCAAAAGCATAACACAAATGAAGTATAAACATTTGATTACATACCTTGGTCGAGGTTCACTAGAGTATCGCATTAGAGCAGGGATAAGTTGCCTTGGATTCAAATTGAGGCCGGTTGAAGTCCATGCATCCACGGTCTCATTTGCGTCTAACATAATCAATGCAGGTGCAAATTTGTACTGCAAAAAATTATCATTTATCAATAGAGCCCCTCTTTTATAATGAGAACATGGACTCGGATTTAGAATAATATGATTATGGCATGTAGACACACAATTTGAGACGAACCTGAAGCTCTGGAGACACGCTTGGTTTCCAAAGAACTGCCAATGCTTTTTTCGCATCACCTTGCTGGTAACAATAAGAATTACAGAAAGATGAGAATGTGGAAATACCATGCAAATAATACGCAAAAGCATATGTGTATGGTATCCTGGATAGCAAATTCTACATACGCAATTCGATGATGAAAATAAGGAATGACTTGATTACAGGTTGACAACTTCTCCATGTAACCAAATTGAATGTACAGGAGCAATAACGAGAGAAAGTGAGGGTCTGATATTTTAGTCATATCCACCTGCACGAAGTGATGAAGAAGTGTCTCGTACTGCTCCTTTAAACCAGCATAATGGATTAGCTCCTCCACTCGCCCATAGCTGATGACAAAATCATTAATTAGTAACAAACGAGCAGAGAGGTGCAAGTTGTAGAGATAATCCGGATGAATAAATCATCCTCCACATATA
Organism: Bryoerythrophyllum caledonicum; assembly: GCA_963971425.1. NCBI lineage: Eukaryota > Viridiplantae > Streptophyta > Bryopsida > Pottiales > Pottiaceae > Bryoerythrophyllum > Bryoerythrophyllum caledonicum. Next base: position 22,927,557 of record OZ020522.1, on the reverse strand, counting down.
CTTAAATAGTATTAATAAAATCATAAAATTCTCTAAACTAATATCCCTTACCTGCCAAGTAATTTAAATGTAATGGCCTCATCAAGCACGTCCTTGCAATCACTGAGAAACGCTCGAAACTCTCGAACAGTGTTGTGGTATTCTGAATATCCACCACTTTCTTCACTTGCATCAACTGGCTTCTCTTTTCCAATGTATAGATGCAGTCTGTTAATCTGTTGTCAACCAAAGAAAAAAGAGAAAAAAACATCAATAGAATAAACATGATCCGTATCAATCTCAGATATGTCCATAAGTAACAGTACCTTGTCCAAGTAAAGCTCTGCAGCCCAGGTTGCAATCATAGTGATTTGTGACCGATCTTCTTTCCCCAAAAAATCCAGCTTCCTTAGCAAATAAGTGCGCAATGCATCCTGACACAGCCCAAAACCACCTCAAGTCAGCAAGAAGACATATCATTAAATTCAGTGGCTTAAACTGGATATAATATTTCCGAAAAGGTAAACCCACTATTCATGTATTGTATAAACTGTGTAGTGGATAAAGAACATTAGAGAAACAATCTGTCAAATAGCCCACCTGTTCGCCCACTGTCACAAACTTCAAAGCAACTTCCTCAAACGTTGCCACAGTTGCAGTCTGCACAAAAAAGTACGCAAAGACTTGATGATCAAAACAAAGAAAAAAGAAAGAAAATTGTGGCCAACTGAGAGCTGACAATGTGTCAACATTCTGATACCTTTGCATAGAATGACGCTGCTCGCTCATAATCTTTAGCGTCAAATGCAGCTTCAGCCTGCATCATGACAGAGTAAACTACGAATTGAGATTCAATTTGAAAAGTTTTTATCTCACTTGCTTATCAATTAAACCAGCATAATGCACCGAATAAGGTCAGAAAATCCTGCACCTGAGCGGCATAAACACTATCTCGTTGCCAAACTTCTCGGCAAGCTTCAAGAGCAGCTGTGTATTCTTTCAGACCCAAGTACACTTGCCACATATCACGTCCCTCATCTTGCACTGTGATCTGCAGTAAAAACATGTATTTGTGATAAATACAAAAAGTTGATATGCTTTGGCAAATACAAACAGCCCATTCTTTGTAAAGTCACCCAGAGTTTTAAGAAGATACCTCCTCTTTTTTATTATTATAGTACTCTTTCTTCACTCCAAATACCGTAGGTCAATAGAAGAGTCTGGATTCCTTATCCTTCAATTAAATATGGAAGCGCCTATTGTTGAAAAATAAGATACCATGAATATTAGCCACCTCCATGTTTTAGAAGTACTTAGAGCTGATTTTAACCATTCAAAGTGTAAAAAAAAAGGGGGTATCTCATTGAAACTTTTGGGTGAATTTACAAATAACTCTAATGAACGTTCTGAACATAAGAAATAAGTAGCAAACCTTGCGAGATTACAGATAATAGGAAGGTAAAATCAGCAGAACAAGAGCACAAGGTTTTTTGTTTCACTTTTATAAGGTCAAGAGGTTCACCTCAAAGATGGAATTTTCATCGTAAGCATAATAGGCTCCACCGGCCATATCTGAGCAAAGACCCAGCATGGAAGGTGAGCCCAGGTCACTACGAGTGTCAAACCGCTGCTCCTCCACTACTTTCTGACTTACCCTATTCACAACCTTCAAACGCACACCATTCATGGAAGTTAAGGTATCTTCCACATTGCAAGCTGCAGTCAAAATATGATATAATATCAGAAGCAACCACAAAAAAATGTCAAGAGCATACCTTGAGAATATTGTTCATGAGAACCAAGAAGTGGAACTCGCTCAGAGCAAGTGAGAGCGGTTTTGGTGTCCCTGGACCGTTCATTAACTTGGAGTATTCCAAGAGCCACTTGTGTTCTACATTGCTCTCCTCATCATGAGTATGATTGGCACTGTAAAAACACTTTCAAAGGATGAGATTCTGAGACCTCCAAAAGTAAACTAAGTTCTTGTTTCATGGACATGAAAACTAGACTGCAAACTTGTGAATATGGAATGTTCACCCTTGTGGATTGCCAAAATTTAGATGCCCGTGGTAGATGCCACTTCCTGAGAGCCAAGCAAACCTCTCTGCTCTGCGCTGTTTTCCATAAAACTGCAATTCACTGCAACAGATCAAGGACGAAAGATTACGTCTTTAAGCAGAATATGAAAAATGCACAAATGTGAAAAACAAAACAGAAAGAAGAGCGCACCTACCTGTTAGGGATCTCACCAGGAAGCTCGGTGAAATGGGGTGGGCCTTCCAAATAAGCCTTGAACACCGCCTGTAAAAACATAACCAGATGGCATAAATATTCTTTTTCAAAGACAGTAGAGTTAGTTGTAAAGTGAGGCAAAGATAATGTGACTTTTGACCTCCTTTTTCCGTTTTAAATAGCTCTAATTTTTCAAAATCGGCTTAAAGAGAACAAAGGCGGATAAGATTCATGGTACAACATGACCTCTCCTTCTTCCTTCTCAAAGGCGGCTAAACTACTTCTAACTAGAGTTTAAGGACCACCAAGCTCCTCCATTGATCTAATAGCTATTGAGAGTGAATAAAGGGGAGTATTATAATAAAAAGAAGGTGTCTTACTAAAACTTCAAGTGACTTCACAAATAACTGCTATTCTTGAGCAAGAAAACGGCGGCTTGTAGCAAAAGCATCACAAATCCACCAGAAATTACAAGATTAGCCAGCTTACAAAATGTAATGCCAATAAGAAGGTACCTCTAAGGAACCAGTGCCCTGGAAAATATAGAGACGCGAAGGAGTGGCTCCCATGACAAAATAACGTGTTGTGCTCCCCACAGTCACAACTTCCATCTTCCACAAAAGATGCACCACAGGAATTCATCAGTTTTCTCCTACCGTAAACCCCCCACTACATCCAATATTGATCTTAGATTTTAAACTACTAGTAAAGGTTACATGCTCACTTGAAGACCAATGAAAGACTCTGGAGCCTCTGTGAGCTCGAACAAGAGCTTGCAGAACTTCTCCTTCTTGTCCTTCTCCTCCACTGCGGTCTCGTATATTTGCCCGGATGTGGTCCCAATTATCACTTCACGAGTATAGGCTGCCAAAAAAACAGACAAACAAACATTAAAAACTTGACACATCATAATCAGGATTCTCTGATACAAGCAGAGAAGTTCCTTCATTACCTTATTTGTAAAATCACCCAAAGTTTGAATAAGTTACCCCTCTTTTTCATCGTTTGAATTGAATTACAGATCAGCTCTAAATAGTCGCTAGTAGATTAATCAAAGGAGAGAAAGGCGGCTAATATTCATGGTTGATCTCTTTCTCCACTCTTTGACTTCAGTTTCGAGACCACCAAGTTCTTCCATTGAGTAAATTGAAGGAGAAGGCCACCAAGCTCTCCTATTGATCTAATAACTATTTAGAGTAAGTCCAAAGAGGGGGTGCCTTTACTAAGTACTAAGGTTTCCACACTTTCCGTTGCACTTGAAGATGCAAGAAACTCCGAAGTATTGAACCAACCATATTAAGAAAAACAAGACAAACTGGTGTCGACTTCCCATGAACATAATCGAAGTGAATCTGCGACAAAGAAGTAGTTTTGTATGTGACTATTACCTTCATTAATTTGTGCCCGGTTCCAACCGACCGAGCTGACAGTTGCCCCTTTCAGTCTGCTCAGCATCCTAGGCTTCCGCCACTTGCCGTGAAGGTAGTAAGTGTCGCCGGTTCCACTGCTGCAGACCGTGAAAATAGAATGCCTGCCGCCCGGGTCGATGAACACCTTCGGGATCCACTGCTCCACACCTCGTGCACTCAGGTCCAACTCTGCAACTCAAAAGCAAACAACAAGTCAGGTAGAAACACCTGAAAGCAACCTTGACCTGATAGTATCAACTACAAAAAACAAGTAAGCTAGACACGACTACAAGCAACCTTGACCTGATATTATCACCTACAAAAACAAGTAAGCTAGACACGACTATAAGCAACCTCGACTTTAAATTATCAACTGCAGAAACAAGTTAGATAGAAAGCAACCTTGACCTAATATTATTATCAACTCCGAAAATTGCACCCTGAATGAATGGTCGTTCACCAACCCATTATCAACATGAATTTTAACCAATTAAGATATTGGCCTTGGAAAAGGTACCATTTCTTTAACTAGAAAAAATCTAGTGGTTGATGATGGTTGTTTCATTTGAATTTTAACTTAAAGCCTCATAACTCCCACTGGTAGTTGCTGTCTGCTCATGATTTTCGATTGCTAACATGCTGATAAATCTTTTCACATACAACTCATTTGCTTCAAAAATTGATAGCAGGTGCTTAAATAGACAAAAAGATGGACACCAACCGAGAGTGTCGCCGCCGACGAAGTCATGGCGCACAATCCAGCCTTTGTTGGTGCCCACCAAGAGCACGTTGTTGCCGGCGGCCACATCAGTGACAAGCCCGTGTCCCCTGGATGCGTTCCGCTCCAATGTGTCCACGGAGAAGATGGGAGCGCACTCGCTCATCCTCATGAAACCATCTCCATCCGGATCAAGATCCGCCTGCATATCATTGCATCCATCGATCAATAACGTTTTCATTGTCAAATCAAATGGGAAAACCTTAATCCATGGGTGGAAGTAGGAGTAGTAGTGACATTCACACAACAGCCCCGATCAATGCACACAGAAGAGGTTTCATCTTCTAGATGTGAGCAGATGTGGAACCCTAAACACCTAAATCCTAAAGCAAAAGGGGAAACCCTAAACCCTAGTCCATAGGTGGTAGTCCCGATCAAAAGATGTCATGAGCAGATGTGAAACCTTAAACCTTAAGCACATAGGGAAAACCTAAAACCCTGATCCAGGGACAGGCATACCGTGGTCAGAGGCTCTCCTCCTGCTCCTCCGCTGTTCCAGTCGGATGGCTCCCACCCAGACATGGCGCCCACCCTAACCTAAGAAACTAATCTCTTCTCCAGCTCACAAACTCATGATCCTTGCTCCCACACAACACATCTCCATAACCCAGTTCGCTTCTTCACCACATCCCAAAAACCCGCATAGATCCTTCAAAAACTGCACCTCGTCAGTCACTCGATCAGTGCTTGATCCAGAATAATCTCCACCTGAGACATTTCCATCTCCAAAACAGATCCCCAGCTGAAGATCCACCAAATATCCAAATTTTCACTGTCTCCTCACCAAATAGAATGAACACGAAAACAATTAAAAAAATTGCTAATGAATCTTGAACTGCGGCAACGGATAACATAAAGCATCAAAAGTGGCAGCTTTCGGGCTTCACTCCAAACACTTCCTGTTGGCCAGATTGTAGTCCAGGCAATTTGATCACAACTCTATCAGATTGATAGCCAGATCCTTGTGCTAGACAAGCACCATTCCCTGTTGCTTATTAAGGTTGGTATTGAATGAGAGTGTGTGTGTGCGCGTGAGAGAGAGGGAGAGTGAGGCTGGGCTTACATGATGAGTTGAATGGCTTGTTGGAATCCATCGTCTTAAGTGCTGCTGCTGCTGCACATGAGCTTTGGAAGGTGAAGCCAACCTCTTTGGCAGCGAGCTCGTGTGTTGGGGGAAGAGCAATCTATTCGTTTTGTGGCTTTCATGGGATGAGTCTAGAGCCTGCGTAGATTTAAGGAGGTCGGGTGGAGATCTGGGTTGAGTGTAGTGATCCGCCAATCTTGGGGTGGCACGTGGTCGAGTGCCAGGTGGACTCTGAAGTAGAGGTACAGTCAGCTCCCTCTGCCCTAGTCAGGGCTTTTTTTTCTAGCGATTAACTGACATACGAGCATTGCCGTCGAACGTGAATTGGGTAATAATTTAGAGGGAAGTTTTGTCAGTGGCCACAAGGGAAGTTGCGAACGAAAAAAAATTTAAAACGTTGGTCCTAGCTCTTTGCCTGTTGAAAAGAGCGGTTGTTCTAATGAAATGACCCTAGTTTGGGAATGTGCAATGTGAGGACGGCAAGCTATCTAATATACTGAAATTGGTCGATCCTTGTTGACCCCAATGGAGTACGGGCAGTCCCTAGTTAAACCTACGGGCCTAGATATGTGTTTATCTTCCTCCTTCGAAACGTTGCCCACTATCTTCTAGTTAAGTTCTCTGTTAATTCTCCAATTATGTCCATGTCCTCCTCCTCATAAACGTCATTGACTATCTGCCACGTGGCTTTACCGAGGTTGTTGAAATTGTGCACGTTCCTTCACTTGGCAACCCGTCCTCTTTGTTATATCAAGAGATAGAAATGGTTGTTGTAACATATGCTCTAGTGAAAGGGATGTTGCTCTTGTAAAGGGAGTTGATTGTATTCACAGATTACTACCCTCGAGAGAGGGAAGTAGTTCTTCTTCTTCTTCTTCTTCTTCTTCTTCTTCTTCTTCTTCTTCTTCTTCTTCTTCTTCTTCTTCTTCTTCTTCTTCTTCTTCTTCTTCTTCTTCTTCTTCTTCTTCTTCTTCTTCTTCTTCTTCTTCTTCTTCTTCTTCTTCTTCTTCTTCTTCTTCTTCTTCTTCTTCTTCTTCTTCTTCTTCTTCTTCTTCTTCTTCTTCTTCTTCTTCTTCTTCTTCTTCTTCTTCTTCTTCTTCTTCTTCTTCTTCTTCTTCTTCTTCTTCTTCTTCTTCTTCTTCTTCTTCTTCTTCTTCTTCTTCTTCTTCTTCTTCTTCTTCTTCTTCTTCTTCTTCTTCTTCT
>OZ020522.1:22893857-22920672 GCA_963971425.1 Bryoerythrophyllum caledonicum | reverse complement strand
AAATGAGAGGCCAGAATGAATAGAGTGTCCCTTCATTCCACCACTGTATCAATGCCCACTTGACAAAGGTTTAGCAGTGCATAACTACGTTTCCTCCTCAAGGATAGACACTATAAGAAAGAAACCATACAATTCTAATTCATCTTGTAATTTGATTCCATGTCTGGAACTAAGTAAGAATATAGGCAGTCTTTGAATAATTCAAGGAGGTTTTTTACATATTGTGGACAAACACATCTTGCCAACAGGTGAGAGCGTACAATTAGAGACAAACCCAGAGCAATAGTGACTAAACCATCACCATTACCTCCGTAAACAACAAAAATAATAGTTTACAGAAGAAACTATCGACCACTTAACAACTTGGGCAAAAGAATAAATACCCAAACCACATAGTACACTAATTGGTCTACAAGGACCCCTTTACTACTTGAGAAAGATGAGTCTCCCTCAACCACACGTAGAGGTCATTTGGACTCTAAGTCCCAAATGAGGTGTCAAAAGACACCACCATTGACCAAACTATCACCCGACACTTATTCTATCCCTAATCACTAATTAGAGCTACGTCTTAAGCCTTTCTATAACTCCACAACTTTATAGGTGGTTTCTAACCTGAAACTACTTACACAAACTCCTCAGTGGGCCGATCGTGACACACACAACAAGAATAGTTCTTACCTTCAAAAGAGAGGCCAGTGAAAAGAAGTGTTTGTTTGTTCCACAACTAAGCTTGTACCCATAAGACATACTATTATATTATGGTCATGCTTTTATCTAAACCCTTTCCTTTAAAACTAAAAGTTGCAAATAGCAAGATAACATTAGAGTGCCAACTTAATTGTTCATTTAACCCCTAAAGGATCAGTTGTCTGTTGTGGGAACATTTGAAATTTGTACATGTTCGTAAGAACTTAATTTTGATTTTTTTTAGAATAGGATTTTTAAAGCTTTCTAGGAGATTTTATTTTTAGTTTTATATGTATTTTTTATTAAATTTGATTTTTGAATTTATGGGGAAAGGTTATGGTGCTTAAGACATCAAAAGTTGGATTTTATGGTAGCTAGGCATGGTACTTTAGAATTGAATACTAGTACTATAAAGTAATTGGTTTCCTTTTTAACCCCTAAAGGGCCAATGTCCCCTCGGGGGACATTTTGAGTTTGGGTAAGGTATCACGTTCTCAATTCTAGGCATTACTTTCTGAGATTTTTTATCGAATGGACAACTTTTGATTAGCTTTGCGTACACACAAATTTCATAGAATTCCGACTTACGATTCAAAAGTTACAATTTATTTTCACTTACATATACAAATAGTGCAGCAGTTTAGTGTGACATATCACAAATACTGTCACTAAACTTTGATAACTTCTAAATTCAATAGAAATTTGAGTTTTTGTCCATTTAAAAGAAAGAAAATGTCCTCTTGGAAAGGAAATTGAGATCTTTGCATCTACCATACGGATTTGTGAATTTCAAAAATTTGAGAAGGATATGATATACGCAAAATATAAAGTGTATTGTTGATTCTCGGCACATAGTTGCATTGCAGGATTTTTTAGGGCATCTTCTACACCTCTTCTACTTCTAAAATTTGGTGCGCATGTGCCTAACATGATCCTTTTCAAGTTAAGACAATAAAATCACGGCCTGTAGTGCAAAAAGTTGCCATAGAAGGTGGTCGAAGTTTGTTGAAGGTGTTTAGTATGACTTGAAAAAAAGAAATGTCTCACTTCAAAGGCTGATATCTTTCAATCCGTGTGGTCAAACTTACCAAAAAATTTACTACACACTCTCATACAAGTCTAGTACAAGATCCTACGGTTAAATTTTCAAAAAAGTGATTTTGTATCATGTTGTGTTGAATGTGCTGAAAATGGCAGTTTTGGAGTGTTTAGGGTGGAAAAATTGCCTTGGTCCTTTAAGGGTTAATTATAGAAGGTATGATGGTACCGTATGGATTTTAGATCCAATTTTCATCTATTTAATAAAAGATTAAATTGTTGAGCTAAGGAAATTTTTGCATTCTATATCGCTACATGTTGCAAGAATGTCTTTTTAATTTTAAAACCCTCCATTACTTGACATTTTTGGCTTGCAATGACAAACTTAGGATAGAACATAGTTTCATAAAAAAAATTTGCAAAGTATAGTTGTGAGTTATGCAATTGTTTTTTTTTTTTCTTGGCACAAATTATAATGAAGTTTACTTGCAAAAAAGAGAAACTACAACAAAAGTTGTGCCAAGATTGGTGACAACCAACTACAACCATAAAGAGGCCAAAGCTAAAACACTAAGGACATCACCTAGCCCAAGAAATCAACTTCTCTCTCATAGTGCACACAACCTCAAAACAAACCCAAGTGGAATCGAAGTGGGCGGAAGCCTTGATCCTATAGTAGTTGAAGTTTATGCCATTGTTTTAGTTGAAGTACAGGACCCCGTCCACACAAGGAAAAAAAGAAAGTATAAAGCACTCTACAAATGCATGTATCTTACAATCCACATCATCAAAGGACACAAAATGTATGGAATGTCCTCTTGAAGTAGTAAGATCCAAAATAGTATGTTTAAAAATAGCAAAACATTGTTTAAATTGGTTTCATTATACATCATGTTCAATGGGCAGTTTTGAAGTGGTCTTGGTGAGATAGAGTGACAGTTCTTTAGGGGTTAAATATCACTAAAATATGAGAAAGAAGTAATACACTAGTACTCTCAAATTAAAAAAAATTAAGGCTCTTTACTTCCTCTGCACAGGCCTGTCTCTTGGTTGTTTTGTTCACAATACAATAAATTTACACTTGTCTGCAAAATATCACAAAAACAAAATATAAAAAGTGACTACTTTTTGGTTGCTTCTCAGCTCAGGCATCTATACAGCGTAGGTCATAAAATATGATCAGATTAGAGAGGCCCAAACCAACACTGCATCAGAGTTTCCGCGGCGACAAAGGAGTAACAACTGCTAGGGCAATGTGACGGTTAGAGAGCTATGCCATCCACAAACATGGGATTTGCACTAGAAACGTGACCAACTGAGCAGAAAAATGTCAAGCAACCCAATAATTTGATAATCAAAAAATGGCGAATGAGCTCTAGGTTAACAATGGCAAAAAGTTGCCAGGTTGATGGAACATAGTGTATCTGGAGTAAGTTGAGGCTCTCCAAATGCTTGACAATCATGATGCATCACCTAGAGAAATAATCGATGTGTGACGAGATTGTTGACAAAATCTTGGGCACTTTGGTCTGGAAACAGCTGCAATCACCTGTTGATATGGAAAGAATCCAGGCATATTCTACATTTAAAAAAATATAATTCAAGGATGATCTTTCACAGTAACAAAGGTATCATGATGCTTTGTCGATGACACCTCGAAGTCGTCTGGCCAACTGCAAATCCTTCGGCACTGTCAAAATAGCAAAAAACACAACGTTACAATCATGAACTATCATAAAACAGAAGTTCATATCGATATGACAAGCATCTATATGTGACATAATCAGTTTTTGTACACAAAGCCACACATTAGAGATATCTGTCGATGCAAGGACTAGTACCTTCATCAGAACTAATTCACAATAAAACTGTCTCCAAATATCAGGCAAATAAAACTTTCCAAATATCTCTATTCTAGGTCAAGGGAAAAGAAATGAATTCCTTACTTATAGTCACTCGCTTTGCATGAATAGCACACAGGTTTGTGTCTTCAAATATGTGGACTATGTAGTCTTCAGTTGCCTGCATCCAACAAAGGCGTGAAAAAACAAACAAAAAAAGACATTATAAGGAGAGTTAACACTCATGGTACTAAAAGGAAAGATGCATGTCCTACTGTACCTCTTGGAGGGCTGTCAAAGCTTCTGCCGTCCACCGAGACACATCACTTGCATACATACCCGTAATCTCTTTTACCTGCGAAAAACACAGATCACATCGGTCACATCAGCATGAAAAGACATAGAAGAGTGCCAGTCTTGTCAACAAATTTATTGAAATGTTAACCAACTAACTCGAGGATGATATATCGAGATTACTGGTGAAGGTTCACAATTCCTGACAAGAAGCTCAACGCGCAAGCAGAAGAAAAACCGGAAAAACACACCTCTACTGTTGAAAATACAATAAAAAAACACATCATTCACATCAGCATGGTGGTGACAAGTTGTCAATAAAATTGAATGAAGGGAGCATGAACTACCATCAAACCCAAAGATACTCTATCACGATCATTTCTGAAACCTCAAAATCTTGACAAGAAGCTTACGAAGACACGACCGATGCGCAAGCAGAGAAAAAACCACAAAAGAACACTGCTCTTCTCATGTGAATCTAAAACCACTAAGAGAACCTAATCAAGATCACTGGTAAACGTTTCTAAAACGTCAAAGTTCTGACAAGAAGCTCACGAAGACACAATCAATGCGCAAACCGAAGGATCACTGCTCATCTTGTTTGAATGTAAAACTGAAATTCTGTAGCGACAAACATTGAATGCACAGTAGACGTTTTTTCTGGAGAATAATCGAGAGAAAATAATGTAGAGAAATACAACAGGGACTCACGTAGCGTGCGAAAGGGAGGCGAGGGATGAGGAGGTCGCCATTCTTCTGGTACTTGCGAATCTCAAGTAATGCCTTGGAGCCAGGTCGCCATCGGTGCGGTTTCCTCTGCTGCGCCGCTGCCGGAGTGCTGCTCGTGGGCGCCCGGCTGAGGCCATGGCGAGGCGTAGATTTCCTCCTCGCCATCTCACCTCGTCTCTACAGACACCCTCTCACTCCGAAAACGCCCGTCCATGCTTGAATTCTCCGAAACCCAAATGCAAGCGCCACCAGATTCCTCGAAACAAAGCGGGACGAGAGTCCATCTTGTTCTCCCACTTCCTCATCACGAACTTGTGCAAGTTTTGGCGGGAGAGTACCTCTCCTGACCTGGGATCTAGGAGAGGGTTAGATTTTAGGATTGCCAGAGTGGCCTCCTTGTACTCTGCAACACTTCCAGACAACGGTCCTGTTTGAGAATCCGAGGGTATTTCCAGAATGGTCGTCAGCTGGCACTCGGCGTAAGCTACATTGTGTGCCAGAATGTAGGTTGTGGGTTTAGGGTTTAGGGCTTAGGGCTTAGGGTTTAGGTTTGCTTGTGTTCACCATGTCTCGTTGTTTCACGACCAGCCTTTCAATGGTGAAGGGATCAAAAAGTGGTTAATGTGACCGGTTTTGAGAGAGTCGCCGCTGATTGAACCGTTAGATTGATTTGCAATGGTTGGAGGGGCGATGCGCTTTGCTTTCCTCAATCGAACCCATCTTTGTGATCTCCAATCGGTTGAAGCATTAACACTTTAAGGCCTAACGACCATATATGGGTCGTTTAGCACAAGAACCTTTGTAGCATGTGCTACATGCCACCTTGAAGGAAAAAATACACCCTAACTTTGAGGTGGAGGAAGATGGGCATTTATTGAGACCTTTGCCACAACAATTGGTGCAAGCATTAGCCAGTTACATTGATTTCTGTGAAGTGGAATTGTAGATTTTTGTACTAATACATAGCTATTGCGTAAATGACATTCTGTATGATCTAGAACAATATGCCGTGTAAAAGAAAGATTGCTAAACACAAGAGATCGAGAATCACAACCAACATCAAATAATCGAAAAACATAGCCAAACACAACTATGCTAAGCACATTGTCAAGTGTCCTTCTAGCTAATAAAGAGCCTCTCTAACCAGCTAGGACCAAATAGTACTAAAAAGACCATCGCCACGGTGATGTCGCTACAAATACTACATGCATCCCGTTGAAGATGTCGCCCGTCGCCGAATCAAAATGTGTATGGAGAAGTAACTAAGAAAGGGTAAGTCGGGTGCAATGTGAGCCCCATCTTTAATCGCCTTAGGCAACTTTTTTGCCAATCCCATGGTTAGTCCCCACATTGCTTATCTCTCAAACAAAACTAGAAAACTCCAACTAGATGGCAATGCACCACATAATGACAAGTCCACGAGGAATTCAAGCCGTTTCATCGGATGAAACGTGGCTCGAAGACCTCCAACAACAAATGTAAGTCCAATCTCCAGACGATAGAGTAGAAAGTGGCAGCGTCAAGCAAGCCATATGCCATTCATGTTGCCAATGATCACATAGTAACATCGTAGCCGCGCCCTTCTTTTCACCATACACAAAACAAGGAAGATCGTCTAGCACCATAGCCAACTCAGGATGAACGGAGCCATCAATGGATAAGGCAAGGAGCACAATTCTTAGAATGCTCCCGACACTCCCGACCATCCTTGCCTTCCAATGATAAGATACCACTAGGCAACACATTCTTTATGCAAAGAATAGTGTGCCGTACCTGGACGTCCAACGTTGTAGGCGCCTCACACTGCGGATAAACGTAATCCCACTTGGAGAATCGTCGCAACTAAGGTCGGTAGGCACCGCTGCAAATACAAGTGTACTACAAGATGTCACGCTGCTGAGCGATGGATAAATTTTTCATGGCCATCCGCATGGCCCACTTAAAGAACTCCGCTTGATCCCAAAGACACTAGGCCCATACCTCTAGGCCATCCAAATCTACAACTGAAGCTTACTTTACTCGAACAAAACTTGGTAAACTTGGCTCCCACTCGTAGGACAATTGATACGGACTGAAAGCAGCCACTGAAGCATGCTGGCAAAACCCGGTACTCTTTGGCGATCCATGGTATCATCAGATTCTACTAACGGTGGCGACCCCAAAATAATCCATATCTTCATAGGGTCCGCTTGACGGAATGAACCACATGCCAAACCGTCCGCTTCGGGATGATCTCGAGAAATGGTACGTTGGTCAATCAAAGATTTCAGCATAAAGCTTCAATAGCTCCAAGGAACTCACGCCCTTGGTTAGTGAACACTTCAACAAAGACTCCAAAACGAGCCAACATTAGGTTGAGGAATGCCATGGCCGCCAACTCCGAAGAGTTCTGCAGTAGTGCCACAAACTCGGTCGACTTTCTAAAGTGCTCTACCATCTCAAACACGTATTTGGCTCCATACGGGGTGACAACAAGTCGCTCGGCAAATTCCAAGGACCAACGGTAGCTCAACCCCATAATTTGCAAAGGCTACAACAATGGTGACAAGGTGTTGAAGTTGAATCGGACCCAATCAAACACTTCACACCAAGAAACATACGTGGCGACCTGTTGATATATGCTAGTCCACTAGTACTAGCTGGGCAACATTTAATGAGTCCCTTGAGACCAAATGTCCTAAGTTCTCGAGTACTTGCCATACCAATAAAGCCCTCTAATTTGGCCTAGAAACTATGCGTCTAGTCTCGTCTAACTACACTCTAAATAGAAGGTTGTTCTCCCAACGATACCTTGTTATCCAGTGTCCAACTCAATTTCGTTCCATAGCAGAAAGAGCTGGCGAAAGTGTCCCGTGTGGTAGCTTGTACAAGACTAGATCGTCTTCCCACTCATTGCAAAAACCTTTGGTTTTATCCACTTCCTCATCCGTTGCCAAATCAGACAACGTAGATGCAAAGTCAGACATCAACGTGAGGTTCGCCGCTCTCTGCCACTCCAGGACTGACTCACGATCACGGTCCCAATGCCATCTGGCACCAATCAAATCCTCTTACAAAGGACTTGGATTCCGAGATAGACCATCCGTATCCAAGTTCGTGATGCCAACCACATGTACAACTTCAAAGATATACTCTTGAAGCAAAAAAATCTACCCAACAAGTTTGCCAGTAAGCTTGTTAGACTTTACGAGCGACTTTAAAGGCTAATAATAGGTCACCAACGTATAGAAATGCCCATACAAATAGTGCTTAAAATGAGCTATGGTCCAAACCGCGGCCAAAGTCTCCCTCTCATAGGATGAATAGTTGGACTCTGCGTTGTTGCTCCTAGAAGCAAATGACACAACATACTCCCGTCCTTCCTCATCCTTCTAAGTCAATACTATCCCCAGTTCCACATTGCTTCAGTCTATGTGCAACTAAAAAGGTTGTGTAGCATTTAGACGCTGCAAAACAGACAATGAATTGAGCTTTAGCTTCAAAATAGCCAACAATTTTAGCTGCTCTCATCCTCAAGTCCATGGAAAATCCTTCCTCGTGAGAATAGTCAACGGCTTGGCAATCAATCTAAAGTTTTTGACAAACTAGTAATAGTAATTTGCCTAGCCAAGAAAAGTTCAAAGTCCCGACACGTTGTTTGAGGCTTGAATCTTTTGCAATGCATCCACCTTGGACTATTGCACGCTTAGGACCCTGAGGCAATCATATGTCTCAAATATGGCAACCAATCATAGAAGAACTTGCACTTGCAATGGTGCAAGCGCAATCCCACTATTGTAACCTCTCAAACACCACATGAAGATGCTTCACATGCTCCTGTAGGTTGCTACTAAAAATGATAACATCATCAATGGAGCATCAGGCAAATGATAAACCAGTCAACACCCAGTTCATCACCCTCTAAAAGTGAGCGGGTGCATTCTTGACGTCAAATGGGAGAAACTTCCAATGATAACTTGATCTCTTCCATCTAAATCAATTCCCTAGAATGTAATCTTCACCCAACGATTCACCATCAATAGTAACTGGTGACAACCTGACCGCAAATCTAGAGTACTAAATACTCTAGCATGGCCCACCGCATCAAACAACTGCTCTGGCCTGGGCATGAAACACCGGTCTGACTTGCGATGGACTGGCCTATAATCCTCACACATCAACTTCTCCGTCGACTTGCCAAAGATGTCCTTCTTTAATGGCAAAATCGTGGCACAAACGTACTCGCCTTTGGAAAGCTCAATCAAGCTAGGGGCAAGCAACTCCTGACAACGAGCGTGAATCCCACGTTTCTCCAAAAGATTGAGCTTGTATGGTTGTAGAAAGATCGGATGGTTGTCCTCCAACTAAATGTGGGTCGGTTTGCCTCTATAACCCTCCAAATCATCGAGGCTGAAGGCAAAACAACTACAATACAAATGTATGAACGCTCGTACCCTTCGTGCCTTGCCACCGGTAAGATGTGGCCTTAAATCCAAAGGCTAGTCATCAAATTCCGTAGTCTCCTTCTCCACAGTTGAAGACTCAGTGCGTACCTACATGGCCGGTGATTGTTTCTTTGTGGCACAGAGGGCATTCATGCCCTAGACTCCTCATTGATCGGATCTACAGAAAATTCCGTGTCAATATGATGAATCGGAGAAAAGATATCCCGCGCATCCTCTCGACCACAGTCCTTGATCAAGGGTCCAAAGACACGCTAAGCTCAAAGCTCCTCTACTGGGTGCCTCTTCAAACAAAAATGTAGCTCCGCTTCTTTGACCACTACGAGTTGTGCCACTGCTGCTTTTTGACCACTAGAGTCTGCCCCCAGCATGGGTGAATGATCATGTGAACGATGCTGTAAGGCAAAACAAAGGCCATAAAATCAAACAAGAGTGTCGTGGTCTATGGCTCGACCCAACAAAAAACGACACTAGCCCTCAGAAAGATTCGGTGCAACGATGGTGCTTGTCAAAAAGTCCATCCCCTGCTCTCTTTCATCATTAGAAGGCTACTCGAGAGTTTGGAAAGTAGAATCCCAAACCATGCTTGGACCGCGTGTTCTAAAGGCAAAGAACCCTGTGTAATACATCATTGTAGAAAATGCCCCCCGAGTGAAGCTTACGCAGATAACCACAAACAATGGTGGCTCATCATCCTTCATGACCTCCGTTGAAACACAGTGATCATCCAAGATGTCATCAATCCTACGGCGAGTGGGTCGGTCCGCTTGGGCCAATGCTGAAGGGAGAGTCGCCGAAGAAGCTATGTTGGTCCAAATCCAAAGTAGCCAATGGACATATGAGCCCAACGCGGCCACATTCAAAAATATAGAGGAGCCAAGAAGGTCATGGATGTAAGCACCATCCTCACCCACCTTTGTCCGTGTGTCTCCTAATGGGATACATTCTAAAAAATATACCACGTGGCTTCAATTGGTAGGTAATCCACCACTCGATGAGCTTAAGCATATCCACAAGAGATGTGACCGTGGATCATCTAAGCTGTCTCCACTGTCTGCTTGTGAGTGGCCTTGGCAAGGCCATCCAACAATCATCAAGTCTACATGACCTAATTGATGGAGATCATCATCATTGATCAATGTCGCATCATGTGAAAATTTGCCAAAACACCCGCGGATAGTAGAAGAAAATAATTGCTCCGGATACAATGCCACAAGACGCTAAATGTGATGGTGAGGGACACGTTTGGGTGCAAAGCCACTATCCACAGAAATGTACGGCCGTACTTTGAGCCAAACTTCCAAAACAACCTTCAGCCTTGTATCGATATCAACAAATAGCTCCATGAGGGTAATACCCTCATCCGGTGGTCTCCACTGAATAGTGCGAGCCAATAACGGAGTGGAAGAATCTTTAGAGCGCTATCGAGCAACAGGAGCGTCCACAATCTTCCAAGTGCGATGATTGAGCTCAAACTGAGTCCCCCATGGCGGAAGCGGATCTTTGCGATGACGTATTGAAATCACCACTGGTCCGTGCGTATGTGCTTTTGCTACCCTTGACATAAAGCATATGCCTGCTCAAAAAGCGTAGAACCACACGGCATATTAGATGCCAAAGCACTATAACCAAACATAGCGTCTATTGTAGAAGTCACTGCGTTAGTTGCAAAGACAACCGGAAAGAGCTCCTTTTTGCCATCACCAATAGACCATCCAGGCCTAATCCATGCCTCCTCCGTCCAGTTATTGATCCCAAAACCAAGTGGATAAACGCTTACTAATCCACTAAAATGTCGTAATTGGTGACATCTGTCTCAATGCATCAAGGACATACAAGGGAGCATAATAGACGTGATCCCAGGCTGAACATCTACTGCAAATTTGCATTGGATGTTGGGTGTATGTCATAGCCTTTTCTGTGGCTCCAACCGATGTGACAATTGTAAATAGGCAAGACTCGAAGTCCAAATTACCTAAATCCAAATTTTGGGTAAGATGCTAGCCAATCATCATTTGCAGAGTTTCGGAGTATAACATAACATGCAACAAGGTAGTTTGAGTGGAGTTGTCGTCCTTACGGTCGACCACTGTGACTCCACCAACGTTCACCAAACATACGACCATTGGATGCACATTGCGTCGCTCCTGCGCCGACCGGGCGGCAATGTTAGACAAATAAGCTATACCAGATATCAATGACTAATCCCTGAAGAATGCTCCGTAGGTGTGGAAGTCGCATTGGCCTCAGACAAGGAAATTGCCTCCGCCGCCAACTTGGCCTACATCGCCACCAAATCCTCCTTGATAGATGGAGCCGCAACTACCTATAACACCTCCAATGATGGCATTTGCAGCCTGTCCTCTGTAAAGTAAAATAACCCCCCTTGTAGTTGGGAGGTCAATTATCCACAAGTTCTAAGAATATAAAAGGTTCAACCCCTTGTTTGGATTTTGGGATAATTAAATCAGATTTTGTTAGTTGCCTTTTTATCCCATCATTTAGATTCGGCATACTCAAGGGCTAATGAGTGGAGCTGCTTGTACCTTAATTAGACTCAAAAACGCTGAAGATTTGTGAATTCAATTAATCTTCCTCAATTACTCCAGTCTAGGCTGCTGGACCTCAATAGATGATCGATTGTTTTTTTATAAATATTTCTTTCTTCTTCTTCGATTTAATTCGGAATTCCTCTTGATTGGTAATTGATTCACTCCTAGTTTCTTTATCTTTTTATTTTCTTTTCCTTTCTCTTTTCTGTTGATTTTGGTTTAATTTTTTTTATCTTAAATTTGTCCATTTTACCAAGCCAAAATTCAATTAACTGCTTCCACGCTCACTTCTCTCTATAGACCTTGCTTTCGCGCTTCTCCTACCTTGGTCCTTGTTTCACTTAGATCTAGCCGCTTCTCTTTACAATCTGTCGCCAACCAACGATCTCGCAACGCTTCCGCACGGTCCTCGACCCCCGTCGCGCCGGCTCTGCCTCTCACTAGTACCTCACCTCCACCTCCTACCTAATTCCGTGCTGCCGTTCGTTGTCCCACACGTCTCAAGCCCCAAGCCAAGGACCCCTCCCCCCTACCGTCATTGAAAACTCCCATCATCGACAAGATTCCGCGGAATATTTCCCTGGAAAACCCAAAATCTCTCTGAGCAAGCTCTAGAGGGGAAAATAAAAAAAATCAAAATTTTAAATAGTAAATTTTGCCTAGGTTGCCCTGGCCAATTCATGATTGCCTTCCTATTCTCAATTTTTAAAACATATTTTAATTTCATTTCAATTTTTCTATTTCCTTCTTAGGCCATATCCCTCCAACTCATTAGGATGAGAATATAGACTTGTCAAGTAGTAGTTGTTGAGGGAATGAACTAGGGCCCCTGCCAAGAGGGGTTCAGATATAGTTAGAGGAGTACACGTGCAAGTAAAGGCGGGAGTCTGTACTCCGGGGTAGAGCCGCCACTAACCCATAACTGGAGATTAGGTTAGTGTTAATGTCAGTAGCAACTAGTACAGATACAGTTGATATGGTAGTTTACCTAACAGTAAACCCTGGAGTTAACTAATGGGCGTATAACCCGATGTATCTTAACACTCCTCCTCGACCATTTAGGTTATCTCATTACAAACTTTTACAAAGGAAAAACCCTGATAAGGGAAAAAAGATGAGTAAAAGAAAAGAGTGTAATCCTACTAGGAACCTAGAAGTTCCTGGATAGTCTTCATGCCTGCGTCGCGTATTAGCTTTCGGTGTTTGTACGGAGGTAGAGCCTTGGTGAGCATATCCGCTATGTTTCGAGCGGATTCTATCTTCCGCACTTCAATCTGTCCTGATTCGATGAGATCTTGTTCGAAGCCAAAGATGTGAGGACTAATGTGTTTAATTCGGTCGGCTTTGATGAAGCCGGAGGTGACTTGATCAATGCATGCGGCATTATCTTCGTAAATCACTGTTGGTTTCTTCTCTGAGGTCAGGCCGCATTGGTCCGCGATGGTTTGATGCACGGTGCGTAACCACACAACCTCGTGTGTGGCCTCGTGAAATGCAAGAAGCTCCGCATGGTTTGTTGACGTCGCCGTCACTGTCTGCTTCACTAATTTCCACGAGATTGGTGCTCCATTCTTCATGAAGATGTAGCATGTTTGCGACTTCCCCGTTAGTTCGTCCGTCTTGAACCCGGAGTCCACGTATCCAATGATCTCGGTTGGCTCTTCTCTTCCGAAGTAAAGGCCCAAGTCTTCGATACCTCGAAGGTAGCGTAGGAGGTGCTTGACTCCATTCCAGTGCCTGGCGGCCGGTTTTTGGCTGTGTCGTTCAAGGACGCTAGTGGCGAAGGAGATGTTCGGCCTGGTGTGAGTTGCGAGGTAAAGTAGAGTGCCGACAGCCGTCAGGTAGCGTGACCGATCGACTTCTTCTTCGCTCTTCTTGCAGGGTCTATAGGGGTCTTCGGTTGTCTTGTTGCGATCCATCATTGGTGCTGCGAGCGGGTGAGCCTGGTCCATGTTGAAGCTCCGTAGAAGCTTCTTCACATAGGCTTCTTGATGAAGTAAAATACTTCCATCTGGGAGGTGGCGAATCTGTAGGCCAATACACAAAGTAGTTCTCCCGAGTAGTTTCATCTCGAAAGTAGGTGTTAGTATAGTCTCCACATGAGAACATAACTTTTTAGTTCCAACTAGGTTTAAATCATCCACATATACAGCTAGTATGATAAAACCCAAGCTATCGCGTAACACAAACACGCATGGAAGGGCTGGATGATTCGTGAAGCCATGAGAAAGAAAAAAGGTGCGAAGATGGTGGTACCGCATACGCCCGGCTTGCTTGAGACCGTATAGGGCCTTATGTAGCTTCAGCCCCGAGTGCTTGCTTGGTTCGGCGAGTACGCTCTCGTTGAGAAAATCTGGTGGGGGCCGGATGTGAATGTCGGCGTCCAGATTCTCGTAAAGGTATGCCGTATCTACGTCTAGTAGTTGGGTCTCCAGTGTCAACTGGACAACTAGGCTTAAAATATACATGAATGAGGTGTTGTCCATCCCTGGGGAGAAGGTTTGTTCGAAATCGATCCCGGGTCTCTGCGTAAAACCTTGGGTGACTAACCTCACTTTAAATCTGACGATTTCCCCGTGCTCGTTTCTCTTATGAGTGAAAATCAGTTTGTGGCCGATGGGTTTCATGGGGAGGTTCGTGATCAAGAGTCCAAATACTCCGCGCTTTCTCAGCGACGCGTATTCGGCGTGGAGGGCTGCCTTCCATTGAGGCTATTCAGAGCTGGCCTTTGCTTGCTCCAAGGTGGTTGGTTCATGCTCCAAGCTTGCTAGCTGTGAGATGAACGTGGCCACTAATGCTCCTCCTGGAGTTTCTGGTTCATCTTGTAGGATCCCTAATGTGAAGTCTCTATCCATACAATCAGTGTGGAGGGTCGCTGGTTTAGTGCAACTTGATTTTGGGGTTGTGGAAGGAGCCTGCGGCTTCCTCTTTTTTGTTGGGGTTGGAACCAGTTGGTTTCCAGTCCCGGGTAGGGGATTCCTAATTATCTATAGGCTTGTACTTAAGCAGTCTGGGATTTTGTTCGCTAGGGCTCGGATTTCTAAAATTTTCTTGACTTCAATTTCACCTAGGGTTGTCGTTGGGTCTGGATTCATCGTGAGAGTTTTCGGAGCTCTAAAAATTAGTTCGGTGGACCGGTCTGGCTTGACTGCATGGGGAAAGATGGTTTCTACGAACCTACAGTTCTCAAAGCGAGCCTTGTGAGTCTCGTCTGAGTCCGGAAATACAAATATGATGATGTTAGGTGAGTCGTAGCCTAGGTAGATTGCTTGTTTTCTATGGGCTGATATTGTTTTCTGTTGTGGTTATGGAACAGGGATCCATACTTGGCAGCCGAAGGTGCGCTACGTTTGGGGTTCTACCCAACATTAGCTCTAGTCGTGATTGGCTATTTCAATAGCGTAGGGCATAGTCTTAGGAGCATAGTCGCGTGTAGTACAACTGGTCCCCACATGGTGGAAGGTAGTTTAGACTGTAGGAGTAGAGGTCTTGTAACTAACTGGATTTTTGTTATAAAGGCCTCGGCTAACCCGTTCTAAGAGTGCTCGTAGGGAACTTAATATGTTAGTTTGATTCCTAATGCTACGTAGTAGTCTTCGAATGGGTGAGATCTAAACTCTTGCGCATTGTCCATTCTCAAAAAACGAATGGGAAAATCGGGGAAGTGATTCCTAAATCTAAGGATCATAGCTAAAAGCTTCGGGAACACCATGTTCCTCGTGGTTAGTAGGGAGACTTCCGCGTGCCTCCCTGAAGCATCGACCAAGACTAGGAAGTACCGAAACTAACCTGAAGGCGGGTTGATTGGGCCGCACACGTCTCCTTGGAGTCGGTGGAGCGTTGCCGGTATTTCTGTAGGCAACTTCCGTCGGGAAGGGCGCCTGATCAGCTTCCCCTGAATGTAGGCAGCACATTCGGCAACTTTCTCCGCCTCGCTCGTGCACATGTTGTGTCCCGTGAGCGTTGGCAGCATCCGTCTGAACATCGTGGTCTCTGGATGGCCCAGGCGTCTGTGCCATAGGTCTGCCTTGAGCGATACCGTGACGAATGATGTTCCTCTTGCTCCAAGGCTACGGTCCCTTGTCGTGAGCTGGTGTGCTCGGGCGGGGCCGCCAGGTTCATCATCATCTCTTTGAAAGACGTGGCTACTCCCAATCTAGAGTTCATATAGACCGTTGACTCTCGCGTGAGTGGTGGCAAGGATCTTCATCCCTTGCTTGAGTTCTAACGTCTCTTCATCTTTCTCCACCATGGTGGAGATGTGGATGTCATTTGCCCGTATATCCCTATAGTTGATCAGGCTACGGGGGCACTAGGGGCGTACATAGCCCGTTCACACTTGAGGGGGAATCCTCCGGGCAATATTATCGTTGCCCGGCCCTCTCGAAACCGAAAGTTTCGACTTCCAGCAATAGTGACTATGTCACATGATTGCCAGGGTTCATTCTGAGTTTTAAACTCAAAGAATTTCGGGTCCTGAAGAATCATGTGGGTTGAGGCGCTGTCAAGCAAGGCGATTTTTACCATGGTTGTCAGCCGCTCATTCACAGTCATGTAATTCTCCGGGTCTAATTCAGTGAAGGACGGAGCATCGAGGGTGTGCGTTTCCCTCTTCTTGCCCTTCAACTTTTGAAGTTCTATATACAATTCTACGAAATATGTAGGGGTCATACATTCTTTTGCGTAGTGGCCCTTACGTCCACATATATGACATGACTCCTTTTCACTCTTCTTATTCGAGAAGCTGGACTTATCAGACTTAGATTTCTAATTATACTTCTGGAGACGAGGAGAGGACTTACCTCTGTCTACTTTCTGGCATCGTTTAGATGCCTCAGCATTGTGCGCTTCACGTGGCTTTGCTTTTCCGAGGTCGCGCTTGGTGAGTCGGCGCCCTCGTGCTTGTCCGGTCCGCATGCTTCAGTTGCATGTATCTCCCTCGGTGGCCTTGATTTGGCGTTCTTCAGTAGCAGCTGCTGCTGCTTCTTGGCTAAGAGTAGGTACGACATTAGTTGTGAGTGTGTCTCAAAACGCATATTCCTATATTGTTGTACAAAAATGGCGCAAGCAGGAGGGAAAGTTGAGAGGGTCTTATTAATGAGTTCGGCGTCGGTGACCCTATCGCCACATAGCTTGAGGCGCACGGTTATCCGGTGGAGCTTGGTGTTGAATGAGAGGAAGTCTGGGTGATCCAACACCCGCAGATTAATCCAGTCGCTCCAAGCCTGTGGGAGGAAGATTGTGGCCTCATGGTGGAAGCGCGCTCAAAGTTGTCCCCACAGGTCCGCCGGCTCGTCTACTTGAATATACTGTTGTCGAAGTGATAGATTGAGGTGTCTACAAAGAATCAATATCGCTTGCCAGTGATAAGGTGCGAGAAGATCGGCCGCGACAACGGGGTCGAGAGCTCCTTCTAACTCCTCCGCAAACATATAGGCTTTGACATCATTGTGCCACTCAAAGTAGTTCGATCCATCAGGTTCGAGTAGATCAAAGAGTAATGGCTGTGTGCGCGACTCTCGTGTGCGCCCATGCGTGGCCATGACTACTCTTTCCGTCTCTCCGTGTATGTGCATTTTCTTCTACGTGCCTGGCGGTGTGTGTGCATCCCTGTCTACGATGATACAGTGCGTTGACAAGATATTGTGATTGAACAGTGTCCTACTGTCGACCTTTGTGGACGTGAACAGTGAGCGTGTGAAGACTGAACAACACCGTGCGGCTGTGAACCATAGATCATGTAGATTGAAAAAAAATGCGTGTCTAACTACCGAAGGTCAGACATGGAGTAGGTTTAAAAAAATTTAGCTGCAAGAGAGGCTCGTGCTGATAACGTGTTGAGGGAATGAACTAGGGCCCCTGCCAAGAGGGGTTCAGATATAGTTAGAGGAGTACACGTGCCGATAAAAGCAGGAGTCCGTACTCCGGGGTGGAGCCGCCACTAACCCATAACTGGAGATTAGATTAGTGTTAAAGTCAGTATCAACTAGTACAGATACGATTGATACAGTAGTTTACCTAACAATAAACCCTGGAGTTAACTAATGGGCATATTACCCAATGTATCTTAAGAGTAGCAACATCAAGGCCGCCCCTCCATCTTCTTCTTATTTTTGTTTCCATTTTTTTTTTAAATTATATATTTTCACCTTTACTTTTCTTCATCTTTTCCTTAATAAATTCCTCCTACCTTTTTCACCTCTTAAGAAGGCCCTTAATTTCAATGTGTTAAAAACACATGATAAGTTGGAGGTTTTTGTGGTCCCTAGTGGTGATGTTAATTCTAATTTTTAGGGCTCGGCTTTGACTTAAAAAATCCTAATCCAATTTTTTTGGGCCTTTAATTGCTTCTAGAATGGGAAACAACCTTTTTGACTCCTAGTTGGCCTATTCAACCATAATTGTTGGCTTTGCCTATACTAATTGTCCTAGTTTAACACTAAATAATACTAATTAATGAGTTTTACTCCAAAGATTATATAATGAGCCGTTTTTTGGAGTCACACCCTCCAACATGCTACTCGCTAAGTAAAACACACCATATGGTAGGAAATCCGGTTTCAGAAAGTCCACACTGGCAGACACCGGCAACTGGAACACCTTGTATGCACCGTTCACACAAGTTGAAAAACATGTGGAACGGAGGTTGGAGAGGCTGCGACAGTGGAAGTAGTCGCATCCGCAATGCAAAGCAAAAGTGGTAGCCGAGACTGACTAATGTAGTCAAGCAAAACCACATGGCTATCACATCAATTGCTATCCGGCATGGTAGAAGAAGGTGCTACCGCCTGTACGGTAGTCTAAGCACGAGTGGCAACCGCTACCACAACCTCTCCGGAAGCATGAAGGCACCAAAGGCTAAAGATGAGCCCTAGCTCTTTATCGGAGGAGGCCGTTTGTCTGCCACTTCCTCCAAAGTGGCCATCGCACTCATCTACTTCTTCAATTCCGCAATTTTGGCCTAAAGAGCCCTTACTACATCTGATTCAGCAACAGAAGACCCTACGCACTTCTCTGTATGAAGAGCAAAGAAATTTTTGTCAATATGGCCAGACTTGTCACAGTGATAATATGTCACGAACTTCTTCCTCTTGTTCCCAACCTTCTCTGTAGGTTTGGCTGCCTATGTCTTAGACTTGGCATTCCTCGAGCCTTGTCCCTTCTTCCTGGGAGAAACGAAGTCCGTCTAAGTATGACCAGCTTCTCCACGAGCCCAACAATATACAACCTTCATTGGTTGTGCATGTGCCAAAGTACCGGTAGCTGTAGCAAGCTTCTTGGGCTTGAGAGCTTCCAACATGGAGGTGATGAGGCTTGTGGCCTTCCTTACAAGCTCACACCAATGACCTTCTTAAAGTCCTCCACTTTGATAAACGCCTAGTTCGATGTCTCCTTGACATTGTACTTATAGAGAAGTTGCTAGTTGATGGCCTCTTGACGAGAAGGTACATGAGCTGATGTTCTGTGAAAATCGTGCCGCGATCCGCAAACAATTGTGTCAGGCGGATATACATTGTATGGGAAATATCCTCTTTCTTCCGGCGGAAATCCTGGATGCTTTGTATCTAATCACGCCGAAATCCTCCGTATTCCACCTTCAGATGCTCCAAGAATCGTGCTATAGGGTCGAAGGTTGTCAGATTGTCAACTGCCACCAATGCCGCACGTGTGGCGAGGGCCAAACGTGACATGGCTCCCATGCTAGACCGTTCGCCTACAACAGCAACACCTTTGTCCCTAGAGTCCTCATTGGGGTAACTGTCCTCTACCTTGGGCTGCTCGGTGGAAGTCAGGAGTTAGGCAACCGCACTCTCTTTGAGCGCAGTCACCAACTCCACACGTTAGCGCCAATATTCTTCAGCTGAGCGCAACGCTTCTTTGCGCTGCATGGTCCACCTCGTATGTCTGAAAGGCCTCCAGCTTCAAATGTTGTAGCAACAACTCAAATGCGTACCATTCGTAGAACGACGGCGTCCACTCACGCTTCTATTTCATCCATGTTTGGAATCGAAGTCGCCAATTGAGGGACGTGTCTTGCTTGTGAGCGGTGAAAGGTAAGCAGAGAGCGATGAGCAGAAAATTTGGCCTTGGAGA
Source organism: Bryoerythrophyllum caledonicum (assembly GCA_963971425.1). NCBI lineage: Eukaryota > Viridiplantae > Streptophyta > Bryopsida > Pottiales > Pottiaceae > Bryoerythrophyllum > Bryoerythrophyllum caledonicum. The sequence goes on along the minus strand of OZ020522.1, from coordinate 22,900,992 downwards.
GTAGAGAATATTTGAATAATGTCAGGAATATTCAAATATTTCTAGTATATTCCTATTATTTTAAGTAAAATTTCAAAATTCTTACTAGAATAAGCAATTTTTAGGACCTAAACCTTTGGACCTATTTATCCACGAATTTCTAAAGTTCCTAGTATTTCCTCCGATTTTTAGCCAAAATTGTTTATCCTTTTAGATTTAGCTGATGAGAATTTTAGATTTAGGGTCCTATATAGTTTGACCTAGTGCCATCCAGAAAGAAATCTAAGAAAGAGAAATAAGAAGTTGTTTAGCCCTGGTGATCGATGATGTAACTTACACGATCACAATTTATTGAAATCTAATTACAATTGAAAATACCACAGTTGTTTGAGATACTTGGTTTAGGATTATAGGATTGAGTACCCTCTCGGAAACGAGAGGGTACATGTCTAAATATAGGTTTTAGGATTAGGGGCCCTCTATGAGCTACCTTTTCGGAAAAGAGAGTACATTGTTGAAAATCAATTACCAAAGACAAAATATACTACGTGTACAGATAATGATAAATGAACATTGCAAAGTACTCTCTCGGAAACGAGAGGGTACGCATGCAAGATTACATGTTTAGGGCTCTACTTAACATTAAATTCCAGGGTGTGCCTGTACGCCACTTTCAAGAACTAATTTCACCTCATTGAAGCTGAAGGACGGTGCATGGATAAACGTGTGAACATCGGATTGAGGTTTACAAATTTTCAAGAAGATGTTGTAAATGTGCTTACAATACGAGAAGGGGTTCCATCCACGGAAATTCCTCATGGTCTTCGCAAAGGCCTCACACGTACAGTAGGAAAACGAGTTTACTATGATTGTGTACGTCTTCGCATTAGGAGAAACACCCAAGTTGAGGAGATAATGCACCCAAAGCCAGGATGATGAACTATACGGATAGAGCGGATATAGGTTGTGATGGTCGCAGCAGATCCCATTGATCGTCTTTGATTAAAATTTGGCTTTGCTAAAGAGAGCTTCAAAGGCTTCCCATTCGTCTTTGCTCGGTACTGATTAGGGAATCGAGGTACGGGAACAGAGCTAAGGTCTACTGGTGGCCTAACAGTCGTAAAGAGGCGCCTCGGAGAAATCTGTTGCTTCTGTGAAAGTTGAAAGTTGACCAAAGTTGTAAGTTGTAAATCCTCTATCTCGTCTCGAGTGGAATTTGTCCCAACCATAACATGCCAAACATCCGGGATAGTGGGCATAGTTAGCTCCGTTGAGTACCGATGGACCGATGGACGTCTTACACCTTTCACACATCGGTCAATGTCGTCGTTGCAGAAGAAAAAATCCGTAGGGTCGTTAGAAATCTTCTGTCTACATTCATAAGTACCATTGTAATTGAGTGCAGCAGTTGCCTTCCCTCCTCTTACAATCTTCTCTTTGCATCTTTTGGTTTTAGTGTGGTTAGCCCAACATTTCTTAGTCGAATTGGCAGGCAATCGTGCAATGTGCTACTCGATTGGAATGGCATGAGACTCCTGTACAGGAGTCACAAGGCAAATATTAGGCCTACATTCCAAAATTGCATTTGAAGTTGGAAGTGCCGGTTGTGATGGCCCTACCTCGTCATTTGCAAAGCCGTCATCTTCATCAATAATTGGCAGAGGATTTGAAGCGGTTCCAAGCTGCCTAGAAGAGTATCGTGGATGAGAGAAGTTTACCATGTCTGGCCGGTGTGACTCCTCATCGCTGCCAAGAGGTAAGTTGGCCTTGCGTTTGTGTGTGCCGAACACCTCCTTGCCTTGCATATATGGATCACGCGTGCAAAATTCGTCTGCTCCTGGCATCCTCATCATGGGATCTCCCAGGACACGTGGATCGCCAGTCTTCCTAGCTCTTTGTTTGGCCATTTGAAGTTTCAATTCTTCTCTGGTGGGACCTGTCCCTCCAACATCATCCTTTAGAAATTAGTAATAGTTTACCACTTGGAGGAAAGCACGAACGTAGTCATCCATTGCCGCCACGTACAAATCTCCGTCGTTATTCCCCGAGGCTTGCTTCCACTTGTTGTGGATGGATTCTGCAAGATCACAAGACGGCATCTCTGTAAGCTCATCCTCTAACATGTTCTGCAATCGATTAAGAAAAGTTAGTTTGACATTCGTGAGTACATCAATTCTAATTGAAGAATTTTATAAGGCAATATTTGCGTCATAAATCCACCCCACTGTCGGTAACAGAAGTGCCAAAACACCAACCAAAGGTCAAGATGTTGGAATCCACACTCCGAAACAGCTCCCGAAGATGCCCACCAAGCTCTAATACTTTAATATAACTTTTCAGCCTCGTCCACTATGTTGGCCTTCCTGTACTAGTGGCATAGTGCTTTGTGTTGATCACGTAACTATCTAAACGACAAGTGAGAGGCACACCCACGCCACTAGCACGAAGAAAAACAAGTGAAGGCGTTGGAGCTTGAGAAGAAGAAGCCATCGCGAGGAAAAATGAGAGGTGAATGGCGAGGGAAGACGAGGGGGAAGTGAATAGGTGAGATGTCTAATTAGATGTCTAATTGCACTGACTGAGTAAAGACCGTTGTCGTGAAATAATTGAGTACATGATGTGAAAATATATACTAATATAGAAAAAGATGGGGTATTAAATGGTTTAGGCCAACAGTGAAGATATGACTAGTGGATTCATCCTCAACCACACGGTCATACTTTACCGGGGCGAGCTTTGTCTTAGAAGTTATTCCTGCATCCTATCAGTAGCACAGGGTTCAAGAGCATCAACTAGCTGTCACACTGCCGAAGTATCAACAGCCCCCGGACCACGCGCCAGACCAATTGCTCACATAATCTGCAGAATTTGAACTCTAAATTAGTTTAGTGTGGCGGACCAATCAGCCAGCCCACTGAGTCGTGATCGATGTGTGTAGATATTATCCAGTAGTATATAAAGCGTTTGTAGCGCTATGGTTACCTAAAATATGTAAAAAACCAATCACGGTTGGTAATATCTTTATAAGTTTGAAGTATGTTAGAATAGTTGATAAATGAAATTGGGAATTGATATAGAAAGCTCACTTTGTACGTTTTTAAATGAGTTGTGTGGTCTTTAGATTATTTAAGACTTAAATGTTTGATGTAAAGCCATCAATAAAAAATTTGGGCTTAAAGTTTAGAGTTTAGATGTAAATATTTAAATTGAGAAGATAAAGATAATCTAAAGAATAAAATGACATGGCAAGGGGATAGAAGGAAAAGAGGAGGTGGCAATGGATAGAAGGAGGTGGCAAGGGATGGAGGGAGGATGGCTTTGGATGAAAGTCCTCATCTCATTTGCCAATTTCCATGACCAATGAGGATTCAAGGGGCTGCCCGAGGCGGCTAGGGGGGTTTGAGTGACTATAAGACCGGTTTGAAGAAAGAGAAGTTCAGAACTAGATAGATGGGATTATGGGCTGTATTTTGGTATGAAGAACATGGGTTTTAGAGTTATGGTGAAGAAGATATGAGCGTTTGAAGTTAGAAGGTGATTTGAAGACCTATTGCCACTCTTTTGAGCATTCCAAGAGTTTTAGGACAGCTTTTGGAGATCAAGAGGAGCGGTTGAAAAGGTATTTTTAATTTCTATCTTTTACACGGAAGAATTGAAGAATAAAGAGCATTAATGAAGGAGATATCTTGAGTTGAACAGAGTGCATATATTTTCTAAGATTGTAAGTATATCACTTTGATATTGGTGATGGTTTTGGCCATATCTTTTGCTTTCGGACGAGTTTCGGCTAAGATTTTCGGGGAAGGTGATTTATAAAGCTGAAAATCTACAGCTGTAATTTCGTGGCGTTTGAAAAAATTTCTTGAGATTTATGAAGATTATTGTATACGGGTGTTTGTAAACAAGGGTTTAAAGGGGCAATGAGTATTTCGGCGATATCTCAAGATTTGTGACGAACTTGCAGTTGAGATTTGAAGTGGTAGTTATTTATAGCACATCAATGCTTTAATGAAAATTATAAGTTGTTTCAACGGTTGGATTGAGAGATACCTGCCCTTAGAATTTGGGATTGTTTCCCTTTCTAAGGTTTGTAAGTTTTACATCGTTTCCTTAAGTAGCTGGACACTTTTGTCCTACAAAGATTTATGTATTAAGGTGATTGTCTTTTTAAAGGGACAATCTATAAATATATTTGGATTTACACCTCAAACAACTTGATTGAGTAGAGAATGCAGCGAGAAACCCAGTATTTTTTTGGGACACAAACTCTCTGCTACGACACTGTCTTGTGCTACACGAAACATAGTTGGAATCTCGTGACCATCGCCATGAATAACTTCTGTACCAGAACTGCCAAGATCAACAGGCGCCATTACAAAAAATCTACATAGATCAACAAACATAGAGGAGGATATATGAGCAATCTAATGAGCTCTCGACGCTGACGAAAGGATTGAAATTGTATTCTATCCTGTTATGGATGAAAAGCTTAAGAATTAATGAAGAACTATATTTGTTATCCTATATTTAGATATTACGTTGTGAGTGTGACAAAATAGTATGGAAATCGACAATTTTCAAAATCATGGCGGACTTGACAAAAGCACATAATGTGCCTCAACGAATTGAACTGGAAGCTGATTCATTTTGCGGAAGCAGAGAAAAGAAAATGAGGTATATAGAAATATGACATGTTGTATAAGGTGAAGATTAGCATGCACAAACAATGCTTTAAACAATTAATTTTTCAATTAGGTAGGTTAGGTTTGAATATTAGACTCCCGCGATGAGAATCCATGCGCGTGACATTGAATAGGAATCATTAAAATGAATCGCATCTAAAAGGGTTATCATGAATCTTATAAAGTTAGTGATTCTTAATGAAATGAAAACACGTGTTGGAAACAAAGACAACGGAGAGCATATCGATAGTTATCATGAATCTACCAGTATGTATCCTAATTAATATGGCAATTGTAATTGTTTAAATAAAGAAAAGTTGTTTTGTACCTCATTTACGAGTTTTTAGGGTGTATTTGATATCATCTACAACACAAATATTGTTAGATAAATTCTAGAGGACTTTGACATTGTTGGCACGCCTTAGTAGATAGAATTGACATATCCCTAATGACTAGGAAAACTATTGAAGCTGCCGTAGTTCCAACGAGCGTGAGGAAGAAGAAGCGAAGGAAGAAAGGCCTTTTGTTTTCAAGTAATAAGCAGCTGAAGAGGTCTGAGATGGGAAGGAGAAAGGCACATATTTCCGAAGTTGACGTTTCCGATACTACAAAGGTGTTGTCGTATGTTTCGACAGAGTGTGATTGTCATGATGCACTACTCCGCATTTTGGAGAATGACAAAGTTTTTATTGTAAGTCTACATAGAGAGTGGTGTCTTGATAGGATAATTTTGTCTTGGTTTAATACTTATCGTGATCGCAAGTACATAAATTGTTGAATGCCTCATATTGACCTCGTTCGTGGATTCTAATTCACGTGTGTGTGGTTGGGCAAGGTCCTAGGACGGAGCCACGAAGATGATATAAGGGACTCTACTCCAGAAGTACCTACAATGGAATCAAGTGCAAAAGCTTTGGCAAAAGCAACTCCAATCGCAACGTCGGTGACTCCAAACGTAGAAGTAAGTTTTTCATCTCTAGGTTATGATTTTTATATCCTCTTTTCTAGTCCTGCCGCTTCGCTTCACCATTTGCATGTTATATCCTCTGGTGGGACTCATCATTTCTGTTGCGTAACTCACAATCTTGGAACTATTATGGATTCATCCTTGGATGCTTTGGCACCAAAGAATGTTTTGTCTGCATCTTACCTCCCTATGCTTGCGTCGAAGCGGCAACGAGGGAGTTAGGTGGAGGGTCACTTTGACCTACATATTAGCTTTTGAGTCATTTGTAGACGTTAAAGTGAAGGGAATTGAATATCTGATGACCATTTCGGTACCAAAAGTAGTCCATATTTGTCATTGTTGAACGAAATTCCACAACTAGATCTTGATTTAGTCAGCCTTAAAGGTCGTTTCAATATCGAAAGTAGCCCATATCTGTCATTGTTCAACAAAATTCCACAACTTCTCTCAATTAGCTCCTCATTTAGTCAGCCTAAAAGGCCGTTTCGGGTTTGAAAGTAGCCAATATCTGTCATTGTTCAACGAAATTCCACTACTTCTCCATAGTAATGAATTATGATGCCGTCAATGAATTCTTCACCACCGAATCATCTCTTTTATAGAGAATATTCTACGCCTCCGGCACATGATTGTTTGTTCTTACATCCCTCCAAGCACGTACAAAACTGGGAAAAGAAAACCGCACTCGATTTAGAGTTGCGGTTCTTTTAACCACGCTGTCGGAATAGTGAGCATTGTTCCTAAATCGGGTTGTTCCGGGGTTTTTGGCCATAACTCCCTCATTTTTGAGATTTTTTGGACGTATAATATATCGTTGGAAGCGTGTTTTTAAGGTGCTTTCACCAACATATTACACGTAAAAAACGTTCTTGTTTGAGTATGAGAGGAGGTGGTTCGGCGCTAAATGGTTCCGGTCAAACAATACCATTAAGACCTGTCTCAACTGCGCCGAAGTAGGCTAGCGTATTGAGCTCTTCGTTCGACCGGCTTGAAACACGGACCAAGTAGTCCAACATGAGTGTGAGACAATTGGTAATGACGATACTCGGATCATTGGGAGGTGCTTCGGCACCGAAGCATACACTACTGATTTCGGATTGCTAGACTTGGTTACTGCAACAACCTCGACATCCGCTCCAACACTAGGGCCCGCAACAGGCCATGCAACGTCAGCTCCAAAGCCGTGGGTGCCGATTATAAAATAGGCGCTTCTGATCCCAAGCTGTTGCGCTACATGATCGAGTCTCGCCTCACGGGCAACGTCGCCCGTTTTGAGGGAAGAGCTGGAGGTCCAACCTGTTTGTGCAGGGCGTGCTGCACGGCTACGCCCAGGGTTGTCATAAAGTACGGACATGGACCAAATATTGCGAACCGGACGGACATTCGGACGGACGGACCGGGCGGTCCCCAAGAAAAATCGGACATTGAGGGGAGGAGCAAAAATTACTGCGGTATATTTTTTTTTCTTCACAATTTTACGAAAAGTTAAAGTGATACGATGACATGG